>JAUELO010029460.1:0-10737 GCA_032357855.1 Amphibolips quercusostensackenii | reverse complement strand
CCTATTTTTCGCTTTGCCCACTTCGACATTTTGTTTAATTAATAACATAATTTTAACCTTAAAGCACACATGTAATTGAACTCTGGTGAACATAACTTAATGAAGAAAATTGAAGAATAAAATATTACTGCAATTAAAATGTAAAAAAAAGACTTAATAAATATCATTTGCGGATTATGTAGCAAAGTTGACAACATAAGGGCGTATTCATATGCAAGAAACTTTTCGTCGGAGTCATCGGCAGTGCTGCTAATGCGGGCCCTCTAATCTACTGCGCATGCGTTGTTTGTGGCGCTTTATTGGCTGCCATTTGCGCGCCCATTTAAAATGTTTGAAAATACAATTTTTTATTTAATATTACAAATTAGAAGTAATTATATTTTTACATGCTTGAGTGGTACGTAGATGGTTTTCAATATATTCTGAGCATTAGTTCAAGAAATAAAATAAGTATTCAGTAAATAAAAAATATCAGGCTATTTAATGTAATCTTTTTTTAATTTTTAAATTATTGTTACTAATTCATGGATTTGAAATTTTGTATATTAATTCAACAAGATAAACAAATTTAATCACAGGTAGAGTTTAAAGTATTTATCATTTATTTATCGAGAAATTGTAATTTAAATTTTATGAAATGTAAATATTAAATAGAAACTAATAAAAAATAGTGATAATAAATAGAAATATATTTTGTTAATTACCAGCATAAATATTAAATTTATTTTTCAAAATGAAGCACCCACGCGTTTCAAATTAGTTTTCAGTTCCTTCTCAAGATGCGAAAAATACAACAATTTTCGAAGATTTTAAGGGTCGACTGAAAAATTTACAAAAATAAGATTCCTAAAACTGTAAAATTTCCGAGTTAGAAAATTCCCCAATAATAAAATTCCTGGAATTATAAAATTGCCGAAATTTAAAAATGACAAATGGGAAAATTTTCCACAGAAAATTGTCGAATTATAAAATAACCGAACTAGAATATTTTCCAATTATAAAATTTGTGAATTTAAACAATAAAAACTCCATTGTTTAATAAATATTATTTATTAATCAAAAATAAAAGACTCATATATTTTTTATCAGAGTCACAAATTCTTCTAATGTTTAAAGTTTCCAAAAATTATTGTTTTACTTTGAAATAACAAAAATTTAAAGAAATATATTTCTGAATGAACAATTTTTTTTAAAATGTGCATAGAAAAATTACGGAAAACGTTTTCAAAAATCGTGTTAAAAATTTTAAAAAAATTGAAAAGAAACTTAGAGAAAAATCAGAGCTGAGTTGAATTCTGCAAAGTTTGTTCGCACGTGTGTTAGAATTTATATATTTATACAATTTCCATACATTTATGGTTATTTTGATTCGAAGAACAATGTTAAAAAAATATTAAGATTAAATAAATTGTCTTAGGTAAAAATATTTAATTATTGTATTTCCAATAAATAGATAATATGTACTTAAAAACTATTTTTATAATTGTTTTAGTTCGGGAATATTCTATTTCGGATATTTTGTAATTCGGCAATTTTCTGTCGGGAATTTTATCATTCGGGAATTTCCCCATTCCGGAATTTTAAATTTTGAAAATTTATAATTTTGGGAATTTTGTTTTCCGGGAATTTTCCAATTTAGAAATTTTAAAGTGTCGTGAATTTTATTTTCTTGGATTTTTTAGTCGTCCCTTATAATCTTCGAAAATTTTTGTACTTTTTGCATCTTGAAAAAAACTGAAAACCAATTTCAAACGCGTCGATGCTTTATTATAAAAAATAAATTTAACATCTATGCTAGCAAAAAAAAGTTTTTCTTATACTTAATATACTTTTTTGTACGTTTTAAAATAAACTCGACTGAGTTTCTATTTAATATTCAACTTTCATAAAATTTCAATTACAATTTCTCGATAAATAAATGTTAAATATTTTAAATTCTATGCGTGATAAAATTTTTTAATTCATTTTAATTAATATACAAAATTTTAAATGCCTAAATTAGAAACAATAATTTATTGAAAAAAATTAAAAAGATTACATTAAATTATATGATATTTTGTATTTACTGAATACTCATTTTATTTTATTATCTAATGTTCAGAATATTTGAGCTGCAACTTTAGTGAACCCCCAGTTTTTTCTGTAAATTGATTCAGAACCAAATAGTTGCGTTATTTATCCAAACAGTTGCAATTTAAATCAAAAGAGATGAATTTTCAAATAAACAAGAATTGCAACGTGGAATGATTTTTCAGTTATAAATAAAATAGTATTTACACCAATGGGGAATTTTGAGGCTAATAAAGCGAATTTTCTAGAATATAGTTAATTTTTAATATAAGAGATGAATCTTCAACAAGAATAAATTGAGTTTTTCATCAAATAATTCAACTCTCAACAAAGTAATCCAAAAAGACGAATGTTTTATCAAAAAGGGTGCTTTTTAACAAAACAGTGGAATTTTTTGAACAAAAGGTGAATTCTGAACAAAAATGTAACAGTAAAGTTTGCAATTAACAAGAACTAATTTTTGAACTAAAAAGATGACTTTTTCTACCCAAAAATGATTTTTTAATTTAAAAGAACGAATTTTTTACCCAAAATAAACAATGTTTAACAAAATAGTAAAATTTTCAACCAGAACAGATGAATTCTCACGAAAAATGTAATATCTCATATTGCAATCAAGAAAATATTTAAATTTTTAATAAAAAAAGTCAAATTCAACAAAAAAAGCAAATTTCCAACAAAATAGCCGAAGACTCTTCAAGAAGTGATTAATTTTCAACCAATCAGTTAAATTTTGAATCAAAGAAGACAAAAATGTTACCAAGAGATGCATTATTAAATATAAAAAATAGATTCTTAACCAGAGTTAAATTTATAACCAAGAAAGTCTTTTTATTAAAAAAAAAGTTAACTAAATTGTTAAATTTTTAAGCAAAAAGAGAGTATCTTTATACATGAAAATATTAGTTTTTAACAAAAAAGTTAATTTTTTGCCACATAATTAAATTTTTAAACAAAAGGGATCGCTTTTCAACCATGAGATATATTTTTAAATGGAAAAAACGGATTTTTAACCACAGTTGAATTTCTAACCAAGAAAGTTCTCTTAGTCAAGAAAAAAAATTAAACAAATTGTTGAATTTTTAATCAAAAAGAAACTATTTTTATGCAAAAAAATATTAGTTTTTAAAGAAAAAGTGATTTTTCAACTAAATTGACAAATTTTTAACCAAAGAGGACGATTTTTCAACTTGATAAGATGAATTTGCAACTGAATAGTTGAATTTGAAAGAAATAATCAATTATAAATCAAGCATTTGGATATCAAACAAAACTTTTGAACTTTATTGCAAAAGGCGCGAATTTCCAAAAACAAAAAAATTAAATTTTCAGTAAAAAAATTTATTTTCAACCAAAGAGGTAAATTTTTAAAATCATGTAAAAAAAATTTGTTAACAAAGTAGTTTAACTTTAAACTAAGTAGTTGAATTTTTTACAAAATGGAAGAAATTTAGACCAAGAAGACTTTTTATAAAATAGTTTAATATCAAAAAACATGAATTTTTCAATAAGAAGATTAATTTCAAAACGTATAGTTGAATTTCTGAGCCAAAAAGACAATTAGAATTAACTTTCTACCAAAAAGTTAAATTTTCAAATAAATAGTTGAATTTCAAACCAAGTAGTTATATGTTTTCTACCAAAGGAATCTGATTTTCAACCAAATACGTAGATGAAATTTCTGCTAAGAATATTAATTTTTCACCAAAAAAACGAATTTTCAACGCAATAACAGAATTTTCAACTAAATAGTTGAATTTTTAACTGAAAACTATGAACTTTACGTCTAAAATGGAATAATTTAATTCTCAGTAAAGAAAATAAATTTAAAAAAAAAGCTAAATTTTCAACCAATAAAATAATTTGAAACACAGTATTTTAACTTTTAACGAAGTAGTTTATTTTAAATCAAAAAAATGAAATCTTAATAAAGAATGTAATAAAGAAATTTTTTACTAAAAACTATCAATTTTCAACCAAAAATGAAATATTTTCCGACCAAAATGTAATGAATTTTCGACTAAAAACTATAGATTTTCCGTCTGAAATGAAATAATTTAATTTTCAGCATAGAAAATAAATTTTTACCAAAAAAATAAATTTTCACCAAAAAATCGTTAAATCTTGAACCAAATAGAAAAAATTTGTAACACATAAGTTCAACTTTAAACAAATTAGTTTAATTTTCAACCAGAAAAGATTAGTTCGCAACGAAAAATGTAATAGTGGAATTTTTAATTAAAAATTATCGATTCAGAACCAAAAATGGAAAAGCTTTTAACTAAAATTGAATGAATTTTCAAACAAAAAGTCTGCTACTTCAATAACAAAGATAAAATTGTTCGAAATCGCCGATGGGAGTAAATCCATCAAAGTGACGTATGCGTGAAAACGATGCAATGCATGAACATTTTTCATCGGTAACAATAGCACTTCAATATAAAAAAATCTGTACATTTTTGCTTATTGCGTGAAAAAGTAATAGCCTTTCAGAATTTGATGTACGGATATTCAGGAAACAATATTAACTCATAAATAATTTACCACCCTGAAGCTCCTTATTAGATTAAATTAGAAACTTTAAGAATGTAAAGAAAATTAAATAGAAAAAATTTACTACTCAAAAGCATCTTGGTCAAAAAAAAATGTATTATCATTTCTCTGTGCTTATATTAAATTTTTTAGTATTTACTAGACTATTATACGCGCGCACATGCGCGCGCCAACTTTCCTATTCATTTTCATCATTTATCCAATTTTTTAATAACTATTTATTTATTAAAAGTTTTTAACAACTTAAAGTCTTGCTTAATGTAGATTCTGAAAGAATGTATTCAATGAATAGGTGTAACGCAGAATTATTTAATTTACGATTACTAATATTAAAACAGTAAAGGGCGCGATATCATTTTTTAAAATTTCAAGTTCACGACTTAAACGGCGTCGTAATTAATCCGAAAAAATATAAATAATAATTAATATAATTATAAATTTGGATAACAATCATTTGTCCTTAAAAATTTATTCTGCAATTATAAAATAGAGATCTACGAAAGTTCACGGAATATGAATGAGGACGGCGTGGTGGTGCAATTGTAGACATGAAAATGTCTATAAAATCAATTATGATACCATAAATACAAACAATACATCATCACCAAATTTATAAACAATGCAGCAAAATATATAGATAAATAATTAAAATATATTGTTTCTGCACTTTCAGGCTATGCAATTTTATATTGTGAAAAAACTTAATTTTTGTACAATGACATTTGCGGGGACTTTGACACACATTTTTGTAAATCAGGATATCAGTATTTTGCATCGCCAAATTATTGAAACATCATAACCTACAATTTTATGAAATTATATTCTGATCCGATGCTCAGCTCACAATTTAAAAATCATTCAACATGTATTTGCATTAAAATGTGTAAATACTTTTTACGTTATGTTTTTTAATTTAAACTTTCTTTTCTTAAAAAATGATTTTTTAATAAACATTCACACTAATTCAAAAAAATAAAAATTTGAGTAGAAAAATAACAGCGTATCAAAATACATTGCTAAATAATGAAAATATATCTACATAAAATTTTGAAAATTATTTCAATTACTCCTTTCACGGTCATTATTGTAGATCAAGTACCACTTCTCCATGCTTTAGGGAAGTAAATTAAAAAAATTTTCACTTCGATTAATTTGAGCGTGATATCTCGTCTTTAAAATTAAACAAAAATATGAGAAAAATATTGACTTGTTCTTTAATTATAATAAAAAATGCGAAAGCATGCGTCGAATTTACACCTATTGTTAATAACGCCCGGAAAACACCAGACGAAAGAATGCAGTGAAATTTCATAATCAAGAATTGGTCACAACAAATTAAAATAATTATATAATTGTAATTGAGATATATGTCTAAAATATAAGTAATCTTTAAATATACAGATTTTAGCTAATATTGAATTGCATAATCTTAATGTAAATAAACAATTTCTGTTACTTAAACCAAAATTAAAATTAAATTTTTATACAGTTTAATATTGCAAAAAAAATGAATTAGTGATCAGTAAATCAGTTCACAACATGAAAATCAATGAGCAATTATTTTAATTGAAACATTTAAATAATTTCTACTTTATATTTCAATAAAAATTTAAATTATTTATACAATTTTGAACTAATTTCAGAAAGAACTTAAATCATATTTACAAATAATTTTGAAATCTGGATTCATAGACTTATTTCATAACATCACAAACAAACAATGACAAAAATTACATAATCAGAATCAAGGTATTTTAAATTTCAGTAAAGTTTTATTATCCAAATTATAGCTTATATTAAATTACATAACTTTAAATTAAATAATCAATTCATGTATTTAACTGCAACACATTAAAATTAAATTTTAATGTAATTTATTATTGTGCGAAAAATTATCCAGCTAATTATAATTAATTATTCAGATCACAACATAAAAAATATTAAACTATAATTTTAAACCACACATTCAAATAATAGCTGCTGTGTATATATATTTATTTTAAAAAATTTTTCTATTTTAACTTCTATTTCCGAAATTTTTATTTCTTAATAACCCTTTTATCTAACTCCAGAAAATTTAAGTTTTAACAGATGCAGTTAATAACTAATTAATCAATTCACAATATCAAAAGCATTAAACAAAATAATTTTTACTTTATATACATATTTTTTTCAAATTGTTGAAAAAATTAAAACATAATATTTAGATATAATTCCGAAAATTGAATTTCGATATTCATTTGAGCATTTATCTGTGAATTTAAACATTGAAATAACTTTTACTTCTACTTTTTTAAATTTTTACTTTCATTTCTGTGAATCTAATTTATAAGCAATTTTTTATACTAATTTCAGGACTACTAATTTCACAGATATTTTTTTAACATTCCTATATGCAATACATCTTTCAAAATTTAGAAATATCTAATGATTTACTTTTTACGGTGATTTATTTACAAAAACATTGTCTTGAGAACGAATTAAGATAGGAAGCCGTTTAATGACTCCAAATGTGCAGTTTTGTATTGCGAGTGCAGTGCAATAATTAAATTTATGATTAAATTTTTTTAATGCAAGAAATATTATTTGAAATATTTAAGACTTAAATCAGTGTTGGCATGTGACCAGCTCAGCGGGACAAGTGGCAGCAAAAAAAAAGTACTCTTTCTGTGACAATAGTATTTCCAGAAGCAAGCTAAATATCCCTAAAAGAAGTGATTAAAAGAAGCAGGGCTGTCTCAACGTCTTGAAGATATATTTACTGAGCGGCTCCTAACAAAATCAAAATCGAACTGCGAATATAACCTAATTAAGAATATACATAATAGAAAAAAAATTTTACATAAATTTCTCCTAAAATTCCTACAATCCTGAATATCTTTTATATAATTTGATATAAAATAAGAGAATATCTATATTTGGCACTGAATTTTTGGAAATCTTTTCAAAACTTGAATAATTTTTAAAATTTTTTCAAAACTTCTAAATATCTATTTAAATAATTGAAATGTTTCCTAAAATTTTCGAAAAATCCTGCAAATTAAAAAAACTGGCTCTAAATTTTCTACATGATTTTTTGACAATTTGGAAAATCTATTAAAAAATCATTTTAATGTCCCAATGAATCTGAAGAAAATGTTCTATTTTCTTGAAACCTACAAAAATTCTCTAAAATCTTGCAAATTTTATTTTGATATCTAAAAAAATGTTAAATTGGTTTAGAAGTTTTTAAAATATTTTCAAACTGTAAAAAATTTTTAAATTTTTTTTAGAACTTCTGCATATCTTTTAAAATGATTTAAATTGTTTCCTAAAGTTTTTTATAGAATCCTATAAAATGGAAAAAGTGCAATAAATTTTGTAGATTATTTTTCGCCAATTTAGGAAATCGTTTTAAATGTTTAATTTTTTAAATATTATTTCAAAATGAATTGTTTACAATGAAAAATCATTTCAATTTACTTAGAAATGTTAGGCAATGTTTTTTATATACTTTTCAAACCTATCCTTTTTTTAAACCTATTATTTTTTCTTATTTTTCAAACTTCTAAACAGCCTCTAATGTTACAAGTTAAAGGTAAGTTTATCTTCAAAATAAATAATAAGCTAATAATTAATTGCTGAAACAAAAATATTTTCAACACCCAAAGAAAGTGTATTTATTGCCATTTTTTGCTGCAACTGCTGTTGTGGACGCTTAGTGTAAAAGTTCTAAGAAAATTGAAAGATTATTTACAGTTTTAGAATATTTTTTTTGAATGATACATTTTAAATAAATTTTTAATGAAAGAAAAATCCTCTCTTTCACTCCGCTGGAAATCGAACCACAGGTCATCCGATTGCCGGTCGGGTGCTTTTCCCATTTAGGTACTGGAGGGACAGAAATAAGACTTTTTTTCAGAAACACGTTATTCTTACAATGGATATAAATTAATGAAAGGAATCTTATTTTGATTAATACGCTTCAAGATAAACATAAAAAAAATTAAAAATTTGAAACGATTTTCCAAATTATCGAAAAATAATCTAGAAAATTGAATGTACTTTTTCCATTTTTTAGGATTCCATAAAAAAACTTCAAGAACAATTTAAATCATTTTAAAAGATATGTATAAGTTCTGAAAAAAATAAAAAAATAATTTACAGTTTGAAAATATTTCAAAAAATGCTAAAGCAATGTAACATCTTTTTTTAGATTTCGCAATAAAATTTGCAATATCTTAGAGAATTTCGCTAGGTTTTAAGAGAATAAGAAAATATTCTTTAGATTAATGCGGACAATAAAATGATTTTTCAAATATATTTTCCAAGTTGTCGAAAAATCATGTAGAAAACTTAAGGTCAGTTTCTTTAAATTTGTAGGATTTTTTAAAAACTGTAGGAAACATTAAAATTATTTGAATAGATATTTACAAGTTTTGAAAATATACTGAAAATAATTCAAGTTTTAAAAAGATTTCCAAAAATGTTGAACAAAATATAGATTTTCTGACTTTTGAAATAAAATTTTGAAGTTTCTTCAGGGTTTTGAAATGGTTTAAACACAATATAAAAACGTTGTAATGATTCTTGGGAATAATGTTTTTAATTTTTATTTTGATGACTTAGCTTCATAAGAATATTAGGAACATTTATAAAACTGTAAAAAATAATAATCTGAATTTCTAAAAAAATTGGATTCGGCTTAAAAGATATTCAGGATAGTAGGAATTTTAAAAGAAACTCATTAAAATATTTTTTTCTATCTTATATATTCTCAATTGAGTTAATATTCGTCATTGGATTTTGATTTTCAGAAGAACCACTTGGTAAATATATCTTTTCAAGACGCTGAGACAGCCCTGCTTCTTTCAATCACTTCTGTTCTGGGCATTCGGCTTGCTTCTGAAAATACTATTGTCACAGAAAGGGTATTTTTTTTGCTGCTACTTGTGCCGCTGAGCTGGTCACACGCCAAGGCTCATCAAAGTCACAAATATTCAAAATGATATTCCTTGCGCTACAATAATTTAATCATAACTTTAATTATTGCACTGCACTCGCAATACAAAACTGCACATTTGAAACCATTACACGGCTTCCTATCTTAATTCTTTCTCAAGAAAATGTTTTTGTAAATAAATGAACGTAAAAGTAAATCATTAGATATTTTTAAATTTTCAAAAATGAATCGCATTCAGGTAAGTTAAAAAAATGTATGTGATTTTTTTTTGATTTTTCCTAATGTCGCCCTCTTTCTGTAAACAATTGAAAGTGGACCTATGAAAAAGGAGGCCGAAAAACCCTGTGTTTTTGTACATTTTTCCATCTAACTATTGACAAAAATTTTCTGGGATCAAAGTGATCATATCGCTAAATTTTGAAGACTTTGAGCTTTTAGATGCTTTCTAATAGACAATTCAGCAATTTTTTTGTGCGAGTCGTAATAAAAGAAGTGAGGGGTCTCGAAACTTGGTCGCGACTTTAGACTATCATACGCGCGCTCACGCGCGCGAACTTTTCTGTTACTCTTTATTATTTACCTGATATTCAAATAACTGTTTATTTTTAAAGTTTTAGACTACTTAAATTTTTTTCTGAATTTAGATTTTGATCAAATGTGCTCAGTGAATCCATGTAGCGTAGGATTATTTCATTTACGATTACTTTCATTATCAGAAAAGGGCCATACATCATTTGAGGACCCCAAGTGCTCAACTTAACTATTGTAATAAATCCGGGCACGACGATCAATAATAATTATATTTTGTTTTAAACTTGAGATTTCATTTCTGAAAATTTGAATTACTAGTAACCTCTTATGCTCATTTTCAAGAAAATTGAAAAATAATATCTAGGTATAATTTTGCAAATTAAATTTAGATACTCATTTAAGCATTAATCTATAATTTTCATTCAAACACTCAAATAATTTTAAATTTCCTCTTCTTTTAATTTTTGCTTTTTTCAAGTGTAATTTATTATAAACTTTTATACTAATTTTAGGAAAAATTATAGCATATTTGCACACAATTTTAACAATTTAATTCATATACTGAATTTACAATATTAGACACATTCGAAAAATTACGTAATTGGAATTAGTTTGTTTTAGATATATTTCAAGTTTTATTA
>JAUELO010029454.1:0-10738 GCA_032357855.1 Amphibolips quercusostensackenii | reverse complement strand
CAATATTAAAACTTTCTTACTCTTCATTGAAATATATCAGCATTAGAGGTCAATCGATTCGTTTTAAATCAACGCTTCTTTTCTATTTGCACATCAACTTTAATTTATGAAAATGAGGAAATTTTTACTATCAAAATCGATTTTTAATATAATATAAGCAGCGATAACTTCCATACTCTTTGAAAAAATGTTATAATACTATAGGTCACTCGATTTGCCTCGAATTAAAGAATCTTTCATTTTCTTGCGTTAATTTTGAATTATGTAAAAAAAAACTTTTACCACAAAAAACCGTATTTTCAAATATCACGCATCACTATAGCTTTTTTACTCTTAAATGAAAATTATCAATGTTATAAGTCAATCGATTTATCTTGAATCAACACATCGTTTCTATTCTGACATCAACTTCAAATTCTAAAAATGAGAAAATTTTAACTAGGAAAATCGATTTTTAATATAATATAAATTGAGATAAATTTCTTACTCTTCAAAAAAGTGTATTAATATTATACGTCAATCGATTTTTCTCGAATCAAGAAATCTGTTCCGTTCTTGCATAAATTTCAAATTATGCTATAGAAAAAATGTTGTGCTATGAAAAACCATTTTTTTCAAATATTAAACATTACCATAGTTTCCTTACGCTTTATTAAAATGTATAAACATTATAGGTCAATCAATTTGTCTTAAATTAACACTTCTTTCCTATTTTCACATCAACATTAAATTATGATGATGAGAAAATTCTTACTATGAAAATCGATTTTCTATATAATGTAAATAACGATAATTTCTTTACTCTTCGAAAAAGTGTATAAATATTATAGGTCAATCAATTTTCCTTGTATCAAGAAATCTGTTCCGTTCTTGCATTAATTTTAAATTATGTTAAAGGAAAAAATGTAATATAAAGAACTATTTTTGAGATATTATACATTACCATAGTTTTTTTACTTTTCGATAAAATGTACTTGTATTATAGGTCAATCAATTTGTCTTGAATCAACACATCTTGTCTATTCTAACATCAACTCTATATTATGAGAATGAAAAAATGTTTATTACATAAATCAATTTTCAATAAAATATAAATGACGAAAATTTTCTCCCTTTTTGAAAAAGTGTCGTAATATTATGAGTCAATCGATTCGTCTAAAACCAAGACATTTTTTTTATTCTCACATCAATTTTGAATTATGTTAAATAAAAAAGTATTACTATAATAAACCTTATTATCATATATTAAACATTACCATATCTTTGTTACTCTTCAATTAAATGTATCAATAATACAGGTCAATTGATTCTTCTTAAATCAACCATTTTTCCTATTCTCACGTAAACCTCAAATTATGAGAAGGAAAAAATTTTTACTATAAAAATCGACTTTTAATACAATATAAATGACCATAACTTCCTTACTCTGTGATCAAATGTATTATCATCATAGGTCAATCGGTTTTTCTGAAACTAAAGAATCTTTTATATCCGTACATCAATTTTGAATTATGTTAGAGAAAAAAGTTCTTCTACAAAAAACCGTAATTTCAAATATTATGCAATACCATAGCTTTCTTACTCTTTAATAAAATGTATCAACATTATAGGTCAATTGATTCGTCTCGAATAAACATCTTTTCTATTTGCACATCAACTTTAATTTATGAGAACGAGGAAACTCTTACTATTAAAATCGATTTTTAATGTTATATAAATAGCGATAACTTCCATACTCTTTGATAAAATGTATTAATACCATAGGTCAATCGATTTGTCTCGAACCAAGAAATCTTTTATATCTTCACGTTAATTTTGAATTATGTTAAAAAAATTTTTACTATAAAAAACTGTATGTTTAAATATTAGGCATTACCATAGCTTTCTTACTGTTTGATGAAAATTATCAAAGCTAGAGGTCAATCAATTCATTTCGAATCAACACATCTTTCTTATTTTAACATCAACTTCAAATTATGAAAATTAAAAAATTTTTAATTGAAAAATGGATCTACAATATAATATGAATGAGACAAATTCCTTGCTCTTCGAAAAAATATAGCAAAATTATAGGTCAATTAATTTTTCTCAAATCAAGGACTCTGTTCCGTTCTTGCATAAATTTTAAATTATGTTATAAAAAAAATGTTGTACTATAAAAAACCGTTTTTTGAAATATTAAACATTACCATAGTTTCCTTACTCTTTAAAAAAATGTATTAATATGATAGCTTAATGAATTTGTCTCGAATCAACACATCTTTTCTATTCTTACATCAACTTCGAGTTATGAAAATGAGAAAATTTTTTCCAGAAAAATTTATTTTTGATATAATATAAATAACGATAATTTCCTTACTCTTTTAAAAAGTATATCGATATTATAGGTCAATCGATTTTTCTCGAATCAAGAAATCTGTTTCGTTCTTGCATTAATTTTTAATTAAGCGAAAGAAAAAAAGTTGTAGTATAAAAAACCGTTTTTTGAAATATTATACATTACTATAATTTCCTTACTCTTCAATAAAATGTATTAATAATATAAGTCAATCAATTTGTCTCGAATTGATTTAAATATAATATAAATTACTATAACTTCCCTACTTTTTCATAAAATGTATTAATATTATAGGTCAATCGATTGGTCTCAAGCCAATGATTTTTAAAGTATTTTTAAAGATTCCTAAGAATTTCCGAACACCTAAAAAATTTCAAAATGTTTTAGAATATTTCAAAGGATTTAAAACATCTTATGGCTTTTCTAAAGATTTTAAAGGGTCTTCAGAAGATTTGAAAAGTTTGAAGAAATTTCCAAAGAGTTAAATCATTTTAAGTAATTGAAAAAATTGTAAGCGGTTTTAGAGAATTCCTTAAGGTTTTAAATGATTTTATAGGAACTAAATATGAGGTTTTATTATACTGAAAAAGATTCTAGGTATTTTCAAAGGATTTTAACTGATTTACTTAAAGTTTCAAAAATGTCAATGAATTTATTCATCAGAATTATAAAATTCGGAAGGATTCAAATTTTTCAAATGTTTTCATATATTTTAAATAATTTTCAAAAACTTAAAAGAATTTTGAAGGTATTTTAAGGGTATTTACCATTATTGCAAAGAATTTTGAAGCGCTTAAAAATTTTCAAATATTTTAAAAGATTAAAAAAGATTTTTAGCATTTTAGGTCATTCTAAAAGATTTCAGAGAACTTTTGGGAGATTAAAAAATTTTGAAAAAATTTTCAATGAGTATAATTATTTTGAGTAATTTAAAAAATTGTATGCAGCTTTAAAGAACTTCCTAGAATTTCAGAAGATTCACAAGGATATTATAGCAACTTAATATGTTTTATAATATTGAAAAAGATTCTAGGGCATTTTGAATGGATTTCAAGAAATTCAATAGGAAGTTCCAAAAATTTTAATAAATTTATTCACAAGCATTGACAATTTTAAAAAGATTTAAAAATTTTTAAAATGATTTTCAGACCTTTTAAATAAATTTCAAGAACTTTAAAGCTATTTTAAGAGATTTTGAGGGTATTTTAGAGAATTCAAAAAAAATTTCAAGAGCCTCAAAAATTTCTAAATATTTTCAATGAAGTGAAAGAATTTGAAACATTTTAGAGCATTTTTAAGGATTGAAAGGAACATTTAAGAGATTTCAAGAATGCAAAAGAATTTTCCAGAAGTTTCATGATTTCAAGTAAATCCAAAAATTGTATGCCGTTTTAAAGAATGTACTAAAATTTCATAGGACTTAGAAGGATTTTAAAGAAACTGAGTATGAAGTTTTAGAATATTAAAAAAGGATTTCAGGGCATTTTTAAAGGATTTTAGCGAATTGAATTATATTTCCAAAGGCTGAAATGAATTAATTCAAAAAAATTGAGAAATTTCAAAGTATTTAAAAAATTTGAAAATATTTTCAAACATTTTGAAGCTTAATTATTATTGTGAATAATTTAAAAAATTGTATAAGGTTTTAAAAAAATTCTCAAGAGATTAAAAAAATTTTTTAAAAATTACTAAGAGTTTGATTATTTTTAGGAACTTAAAAATTGTATAGGGCTAAATATTTTTCAAGAATTCAGAAAATTTAGAAAAATTTTAAAAATTTAGAAACATTTTCAAACATTTTTTTAAGACTTTAAGAACTTCAAAAGGTTTTAACGAGACTTTTAGGTTATTTAAAAAAATTCCTAAAAATTTTCAAGTGCCTAAAAAATTTTTAGATACTTTAAAAGGTTTCAAAGGATTTAAAACATTTTTGGTCCTTTTTTAAGATTTCAAGAAATTCTCAAGAGATTAAAAAAATTTGAAGGAACTTACAAAGAGTTTAATTATTTTTAGTAATTTAAAAAATTGTATTATTCTCTTTCTTTGATGTTCTAAATGCCCTGTGAAAAACATTGTTTTTAACAGATTTTCACTATTTTTGCTTAGCCCATTTCAATTCATTAACTTCTAATAAAGTTAATTTTTGACTTTTTTTAGGTAGTCCTTCGTTATCAATTAGTCTCTTTACCCACGCTGTAATACGTAAAATCCTTTTTTAAGTATAATAGGATTTAATTTTTGGAAGAGAATCATCGATGTGTTTAGTTGTTACAACATTAATTATTTCTTTATTGCTGTCCTTCCTTTCTGAATTTCAGGCCTTTGTGCTTCTGGTAAGCTTGAGGATTCCGGACCCTTAAACCACCTATTATTGCTGTCAAAATTTTTCGTTGGGACATCTCTTGTGCAGTCGTCTGACACATTTTTATCTGTTAGAACCCTGTGCCACTCTTCAAGGCTGGACGATTCTAAAATCTCACCGATTCGGGACGCTACAAAACATGAAAGTTAATTTTTAGTTTGCATTTATTGAACAACTGTCCTATTGTCGGGCCAAAAATGTCTTGAGTTGATGGTTTAGCCAAAAGCTTCTCCTGTTACTTTTGCGAGTCTAACATCCAAAACTGCTGCTACCAATTCCAGTTTTAGTATCGTTAACTTAAGGAAAGAAGACACTTTTGCCTTTAAAGCTACTAAAACAATGTCAACTCTACTTTAATCTTCAATTCGCAAATACGCAGCCGATGTATATGATTCTTCAGTGGCGTCACATAAGTGTGAAGTTGAACCATCGTTGCGTCCTGCAGCTTTGATGAACACAATTTGATATTTCTCAAATCCTTGATTCGCATTAATTCTTTTTACCATCTTTTCCACGCATTTAACATTTTGATAGTTATTGCATCATCTCAAAAAATATGAGCTTTCCAAATCCATCGGAGTAAAATTCGAACTTTGGTTTTAACTGGTGATAGTAGCCCTATCTGATCAAAAACCGACATGGCTTCTTTCAGCACCTCCCTTTTCGTAGGTATTCTTAAATATGTGATAATTGCTTTATCTAGTTTTCAGAAGTTTAGAAAGAACATAAGTTCATCTGTCGTTGCCTCCTAAATAATTCCGAATTTTCGCTGTGAATTGTTATCATCCATGGTAGTTAGCATATCTTCAGCCACGAGGTTTTTCGAAATTTTCTTCAAAACTTCCATAGCATTACTAGCGGAATTTTTTAATTCAAATTCTTCTTCTGCGGGGACAAATATCACTTCTTGTATTAGCTTTATTGCATCTTCTTCAGTTTGTGCTTCATGAATGTAACCATCTACGTCATGATTTTTTATGGTAGCTTTTGTTGCCTCTGGGTATACTGCCTCGAATAGTTTAGCGTTGTCATTTTTAACAAATTGTGCTAGAAATATAGAATAGCTAGAAATAGAGACGATGATGCAACAAATAACATAGCTGTTATTTGATATACTTAGGATTTTTTATCTGTTTTTTAATCCCGCGAAAGAAATCACTGTGTATTACTATCTTCATCAGCAATCTCAACTTGATGAAACATCTCACGAATATCAGCTATCTGGTCCAGTAAGAATAAGATCATTCAAACATTTTCTATTCACTTTTGCCGCTGCATCGTGAACCTGTCTCACTTTTCCAGGTTTATTAACGTTCATTGCTGGAAAATAAAAAAGAAACTATTTCTTTTTCCGATTATCGATTTCTTCTGGACTGACGAGTATTGAGTAACATTTTTCTTCTAATTTTTTAACCTTGGCACTCCACAGTTTAGTATTCTTTTTCAACTTGGTTTCTAAACATTTTATTCTGTGTGAAGCCATCTTCTTACTTTTCAGAAAATCAGGAGCATCCGATTTTCAAATCGGGTTCATTTCGTGTCTTCTTCCTATATTTTTTATGGATGACGTGGCAATCTTAACGGATCTCTCTTCTTTGATAGTTTGACATTTGTTGCATTTTGATTCAGTTATTCCGGAATTTTTAAGAGCGAAATATCTTTTAAGCTCTTTATGTAGGTTCTCTTTATTCATTAAGCAACATAAAAGCGTGATTGCAGGATTCTAAAATTCGTAAACCCTTCTTGATGATGATTTAACTAGACCATGAACTATCTATGCAAGCTCTGTTTTTGAATTAATTAGTGTGTCTTCCGAAGATTAAATTATTTCTCGAGACACAAGGAGATCAGCATTATCTCAATCAATTAAAATAATCAGTTTTCCTTGTTGCGACATTAAGATATTCACGTTATTTAGATGTGGATAGTTATCTTTCAATTTGCTTATGTCTTAGTTTTGTTCAGGCAGTCTTTCACTGTTTTAATTTTTCTAAGTAAAAAAAAATTGTTACAACGAATGCCTAAAATTTCGGCGCTTACAATTTTTGATTTATTATCATATCGATAAATTTTGCTTGCCCATTTGCAGCGCAATGGAGAATTTGAACCGTTTAAACCTATCTGCTGTGCGAAATCTTCGTCTACAAGAGTCGTGGTGCTTCCATTGCCTAAATAGGCGAAACTGGAAAAAAAACCTTGAGGCCCTTTTAGTTGGACTATAAGAATCTTCAAAATCACTCCACCTTGAGCTTCATATGTGGCATTGATATTTGCCATCTTCCATTTCTGTTTGATGTCTGCTTTCTTAAAAGCTGGGCATGATTCGAGAGTGTGGGATCCATCGTTGCAAGCTGGACAAGATTTCGGATCATTGATCTTTCGTCCTTTAAGCTCTCTTATACGTATTTCTGTTGCTAAATCTTGACCAAAAGAAATAAATGAATTTTCAGTCGATAAAGAAATTCTTGAAAAAACTTCATCCATTTTCCAGTTCCATTTAGAAAATTCGTTCAAAGTTGCGGAACTTGGTGAAATTTTATTATCGACAATGTGTCTTCTCCATTGGACTGATAAATGAAGTAGTAATTTCTTAACAAGATTTGACAGTAAACTTTTCTTGTCTTTCAATTCTTCAACTTTTGAAATATTTTCAGCTGTCACAATTATTTCTAAAACGATGCGTTCTGGTTTTCCAGGGATTGAATCTAATATTTCAATAATCACAGCCGGATTCTTAAAAGTGACCAATAGCATTTTTACTTTTGATCTTGCTTCTCCAGTCAAACTTCTTTCTAGGCGAAGAATATTTTACACAGGTAAAAATCCATATGAATCAGATGACAAATTATACCGTGATATGAATGCTGGCCAACGTAGCATTTAAGGTCCATCAAATTGTCCTAATCCGCTTCCGATTGTTTGACGGGTGAGCACTTGATTTACATTTCTGGTTAAATCTTGCACTCGGTTATTTGTTTCAAAAGTTTTAATTTTTAGAGACTTTAAAAATAATTCTTTTCTTACGTTTTTCAAATCTTTTTTTTTCCTTGCTCACGCTGGTCAACAAAATGTGGCCTATATGCTTATGGAATAAGACATGACATTTTCAAAGTAGTTTTTTGTGCTGAGTCCAAATCTGGACTCCATTTCTCTGCAGCACGTCAGCTTTTCGAGATCTTTTTTTCTACAAAATTTTTTTTTTTTAAATTACAAATCAGGAGATAAAATGTTGTAAAAAAATTTTTCACTAAAAATCGATTAATGATTTTGATGCATTTTTAATGCCAAATCCAACGGCGGGCTTGTTTCTGTGATATCTTATACAGTTACCGAGGTAATCTGGAAACACTGAGGAAAAACACAAAACTTCATATCTAGCTGAACTGATTCTTCTGCTAACTGTTCCGGATGTCATTCTCTTCGTTTTTCAATGCCGAACAATTATTTAAAAAATTAGGCTTAAGGCTATCACCGTTCAAAAGATACGTGGCAGATAATTTGTCTCTTTCTACAGAGTTGCCAATTTGACGGTTCACACGTACTTGAAGAAAATCATTGTACTGCGTCTTTAAAATATCTATTCTGCAAATTTCACATCATTCACGAAGATTATCATTTTCTAAGTATTAAAAGTATTTAATTCTTAAACATTCTTGAGCAAGTCTTAATCACGCAGGCGTCACACGGGCGCTGTACACGTGATACAAAGGATCGGTCGGCGAAAAGTGTACATAGCGCATGCGCTACTACCCTCTACTATAGCGCATGCGCTACTCTCCTCTACTATAGCACATGCGCTATTACCTTTTACTGTAGCGCATGCGCAACTCTCTTCCACTATGTCACATGCAACAGCTCTGAGCTCTCCTACGTATCGTGCTCCGTGCTGTTTTCATTTCATGCTAGACCTCTATGGAGTCATATTCATGCTACCTATACTCTAGGACTGGAACTTATTCCTGTTGAACCGCGATTCATTAGCGCTGATTGTGAGCTATTATTGGACACTTATTCTGCAACAATTGCCAAATGGAGCGTAGCTGCAAAAATCATCCCGGTAGCTTCTGCTACGTTTGCGGTGTTTTTGTCCCACAAAAACAGAGAATACAAATTTCTCCTGCAATGCAAGAAGGTTACGAGTTTTTTGGAGATTAAGCCCGAAAAGGGAGAAAAATATTGGATACCAAACAGTTGCTGCTCGACTTGTGCCATTTCATTAAGGTCAGTATATCGAGGGAATTTCGATTATACCTTGACTTTTTCCTTCCCTACTTTTTGAAGAGAACCTGTGAACCATATCGGTAATTGTTATTTCTGTTTGGAAAATGTCAATGGCTACTCATCTAATGCGAGGAAACTATAATTAACTTTGATGTTTCTTCGTGACAAAAGCTGCGTCTGACAGTAAAGAGTATCTCCCGGCTAATTCCCCAAAACGCAAAGCAGAAAAATCAATTATTCTGATGAAAATCAAACTATGGAACATGAGCCGACTAGAAACTTGCCACAATTATTATATCAAAAAGAATCAAATGATTTAATGAGAGATCTAAATTTATCTAAAAATGAGGCTCAAATCTTGGACTCTAAACTTGAGGAAAAAAATTTGCTAGAAAAAGATGTAAAAATCTGTCATTATCGAAATCAAGAGAAAGATTAAACTTGATTTTTCTCTAGCTAAGATATTCTTATCTATTGCAACGATGTAAATTGACTAATAAAGGCCATTGGTCATAAATATTAACCATAAAATTGGCGTTTACTTATTGATTCGAACAAATACAGCTTGTAAGCTGTTCTTTTGCACAACGAAAACAAATATCCATCAATGCCCGTTGCGCATGCTACCAATGTAAAAGAGTGCTATGATGTCATTAAACTTTCACTTGCCGGAATAGACTGCGAGCTACATGAATGGTTTATCTGTGGTAATTTTAGAGTAATAGGAATTTTTCTCGGATTGCAATATGGTTTCACAAAAGTTGCTTACTATGCACCTGGGACAGCAGAGCACAAGACAAATATCACAATGTTGAAGTTTGGCCAGTGCGACAGACATTAGAACCTGAAAAGATAAACGTTTGTCAAAAATCACTAGTTGATCCCCGAACAATCTTTCTACCAGGATCACATATAAAGCTTACAATCATAAAAAATTACATTAAAACGATTAATAGAAACGGAGAAGCAGGTCTTCTTTTGTTGAAAAGGAAATTTTCCAAACTTAGTGACACAAAATTTTAGAAAAGAGTTTTTCATGGACCATATGGTTGTCAGTAAAAGCTGTCATAGAAAATTTCTTAGGAAACAGGAAATCCTGAAACCACAAATACTTGATTGATACAATGTTGGAAAACTTCTAGGAAATAAAGGTGAACATGTCACTGGAAATTCACATGATGCACTCTCACTTGGACATCTTTCCAGAAAATATGTGAGCAGTCAGTAATGAACACGGTAAAGATTTCATTAGCATATCGCTACAATCGAGAAAAGGTACAATGATAAGTAAAGTGCAAACGCTTAAGCAGACTACTGTTAGAATCTCTTGACTGATAAACCAAATGCTCAACATCGTCGAGCACGCAAGAGAAAAAGTTTCCGATCACAAGCAGCAATTTATTATTATTTTCCAACAAGAGCTAACAACATGAAGAATATATATTTTGTAGACGCAGTACAATGATTTGCTTCAAGTACGTGTAATCCGTCAAATTGAAAACTCCGCAGAAAGAGACAACTACTCTGTCATGTATCTTTTGAACGGTAATAGCCTGGACCCTAATTTTTTAAAAATTTGTTTGGCAAAGATCTCGAAAACCTGACGTGCTGCAGAGAAATAAAGGCCAGACTTGGATTTAGCACAAAAAACTACTCTGAAAATGACATATCTTATTCCATGAGCACATAGGTCACATTTTGTTGACTATCAACGTCTTCTTACCAAGATTAAATTTCAGATATCCTGCAAGATTTCAAACTGCATTTACTCTGACTATCCAGATGCATCTCCACAGAATCTTTGTCCCTAGATGCTG
>JAUELO010029428.1:0-20115 GCA_032357855.1 Amphibolips quercusostensackenii | reverse complement strand
GAGCGTTGAGAAAAGTACTTTTCTCAACGCTCACGTCATCAATCGAGAAATCGATTGTTTTCGCCACTCTTTTCAGTAGAAAAAAGTGTACTTTCGACGTGGGTGTTGGACAAAGCAATGTGAGATTGTTAGGAAACTGGCCAGCTTAACTAGAGATTTTCTCAGTAAAATTCTTTGATTTAAAAGTTAAATCCATTAAGACAAGAAAACCACAAAAAACAAGTGATAGATAATCTTGTATGCCGCTCTTAAAATATGATAAAAAGTATTTCAATAAATTTTATGCACAGTTCCAGAAAGGTAGCACAAGGACACTCATTCACGAGAAGTCTGAACTGAGTGAGAAGCTTTTTGGCATATTGGAAAGAACTTTTTGAAACCGGAAGTTTTTTGGAAACCTGTATCAGACATAGTACCTGATGATGTGCTAAACCTCGTAGATTTAAACTTAGTATACTTAGGGCCTAAATGCGAAAATTTGCCGTAAGAGATGCCAAATTCTTCTGAGGAGGAAATTTAGCAAACCTGATTGCAATTCTGTGTCAGCAAGCGTTAGACATTCCGAAAAGACTTCGCCTGAAGCACGATGTACCAAGAAATATAATATTTTTACGTCCGACAGTTGCCTTGAATAGTGAAGTAAGAGTTAAGATTCTAAACTTATCTGAATTAGCTTTATTTTTCGGAGATTATGATACTTACGATTTAATCCCAGAATGGGAGGTTTGGCCAGAAGTTTTTGAAGAAAAGAAAAGTCTAAGTTACTAGAGCTTGATGTCGATAAATTTTGAGCACATGTATTTGATTTAAAATTAAAGAATAGTGAAATAATGTTTCCAAATTTGCGCTCCTTAGTAGAAGAAGCTCTCAGTCTTCCTCATACCATTGCAGCTGCAGAACGTTTGTTTTCAATGGTGAATAATGTTCTAACAAAGAAAAGAAATTCACTCAGCAATGACCTTTTGGATGCTAGATGTAGATTCCGTAAAAACTTAAAATCACGTGGTATGGATTGTGTTACCTTTGAAGTAGATAAATAGAGCTGATGGAATAAAAAAATCTGTACAGTACTTGGAAAGGATATAAGCCGGTAAATGATAAACACACAGAGCATTAGAAAATTTCTTCAAGAGGGGCTTATTTCTGTTCCTAAATTACACCTTTAATTAGTACTACTAGAACTACACGGAAAAAAATGGATTTCAAAAAATGGGTGCTGAGTCCTGTATTTCAAGCAAATCGGATTCAGGATGAATTTTGCTAGAAGAGTACTATGAGCCCAGCGCTCTGTCCAGAAGGAGAATGCTGCTTACAGCACCAGACTGCTATGGTTGCCTACAGTTTAGGAATCAGTCCCGGCTCAGTCGGGAAAGAGGCTCGAAATTTTCATCGTGGATCCCGATTCCTTAATTACAGTTCTCAATACTGAATTTCTAAAGACAATCTTGGATGTTTGGAATTCACTTTAAAATTTTCGGTGCTCAAGACTTGTTCTTAAATCCGCATTTTTCTCCGTGTATAAGAACTATTAGTACTAATAGTACTAATTTCCATGCATAATACAGTTTTAAGAGCAAAATGTTCAGCGCTTTAATCAAGGAGAAACCTAAAGTGTGCTTTTCATGCATAATGTAGTTTAATTGTATTAACTTAATTTAACAACATTATTTCTAAACTGCAACTAAAGAGAAAACAAAAGAGTTTTTATTTGCATGCGATTTACAGCAATTTAGTTAACCTTTGAGTAATTTTGTTCTTAGGACTGACCGCATTGATTTTTAAGTCGGTAGTTTAACAGCAGTATTTATAAAACTGCAACTGAACAGAAAACTAACTAGTTTTCATTGGCATTCGATTTTTAGCGATTTTCGTTATCTTTGAATGATTTTATTTTGAAACGGACCGTACGAATTTTCAGCTTGATAGTTTTGAGAATAACAATTCCAGACCTGCAGCAAAAGAGAGTACCAACGAGTTTTAATTTGCATGCGATTTTCAATAGTTTTGTTATTTCATTTCACACCTGACCGTACTAATTTTCAGGTCAATAGTTCTAAGAGCAACATTTTTATAATTACAGCCGATGAGAAAACCTAAATACCTAATTTTTTTCGTTAGACTTGCAATATTATTTAATCTTAAAATTTGATTTAAGAACAAAAGTACAAATTTTTCAGGACATATTTTTTGTATATACGTATGTTGTACGGATCACATACAATGCTTTAGTTTTTAGGTGCAAAAATATATATGCTGTTGATTTATTCGTTTATTTTTTTCTTTAAGAAAGAATAGTACATTTTATTCTTAATCTTGATTGAAAAAAAAACTTGTTGACAGTATTTGACCCAGAGCTGATAATAGCGGAACTGATAGCTTCTAAGAAACTAACACCGTGATATATCCTACAAGCAATGCCCCTTTTATTGCAGAAAATCACGATTTACAGGAGAAAAACTCAAAAAAATTTTTTAACAATAACCTAAAACAGAAGTTTTTAGCTTTAATTTTAATATACATTATACATGAGGTTAGTCAAAACAATATGTTCTTTTTTTATTAAAAAAATTTGTTCTTTAGAACAGTTAATTTACTATATTTTTAGACAAACTTTGTATTACAATGGGATATTAGGTACATTACATTTTCTATTGTAATTATAATAAAATTCTATATTAGCATGGATCTTATATCGATTGCAGTAACATATATGAACCATATTAACATAAAATATAATTATTTTTTGATTTAGAAATAAAAGTAACATTATTATTTATTTTTAGTCCGTCACCATATATTTGTGATTATAAAGCATTTTAAATAAGCGCGCGTATTACAGCCAATTACGTGGGTTTCTTCTTCCATACGCAACGCTTGCGCAGTTGAAAAAAGCACGGTCTGTTAGCATCACTGATGACGAGATAAGGAGCAAGATATTAAACACGCATCTAAAAAAGGAATTCTATTTTACACGGAGGAGATATAAGGCAAATGAAATTTGATAGTAGGTAGCCGATTTATAATCTTAAGGCGAAGGGAAACAAGGAAAGGATGCTAGCGTTGAAGGGTATCCTGTATTTGAAGGAATTGCTATTGAAGTCTTCATTATAAGACTACAAGATGACAGCTAGAGAAGATTGCACGTCACTATACCCCAAGCAGATTTAAGAGCCGTGGCTCGACAAGCCCGAACCAATAATCCTATCTTGAAATTGTCTTATGCTGGGTATAACAGATAAAGAAAGAAAGGAGCTAAGTAGCCGTGAGCTTGTCATTAAGCGGTGTTGATAGATGACAGGTCAAAGACCAGTTGCCTTAGTAGACCGAGTGATGTCAGAGGAATATCAACAGATTGGTGACTTGGAGCGAAACGATGGGCTTTGATGGAATTAGATTAGCGAATGGAGAAGCAATGCAATGTGGAGAGAAAAATTATCAAGAAGTCGTGCCGAAAGTTAGAGAACAGTGGTCTCGTTCGAACGAATGGTATATACTAAAGAGGAAACTCGATGTCGGAATCATGCTAGGGATATTACTAATGAATTCCCTACGCAGGTTACTATACAGGTTACTAGAGTAAATCCCTACAGGATGTCACACGCCAAATCAAATTGTGGTGTGAAACACAAAATTATTTGAATCTCTACAACAGGAGTTTAGTTTCTTGATTGTCTAACTATGTCCTTAGGTTCACCCGTTCCGAGAGCTAGACCTCTCGCTCCTACACCTTTATTTCGATTCGAGCAATTTCTAAATATTCGCGTGCGTGAAATCAAGTGGCAGCCATTTTTATGACCAGTAAATCTGCAGCCGGTCACAAGGACACATAACTATAGTCCTGGCAATGGTAATTGAGCCTATTCATAAAGAACCTATTTTTCGCACTGCCCACTTCAACATTTTGTTTAATTAAAAACATAATTTTTACCTTAAAGCACACATGTAATCGAACTATGATGAACACAACGAAACAAAGAGAATTTAAGAAAAACATGCTACTGCAATTAAAATAGATATTACGACTTGATAAATATCATTTGCAGGTTATGTAGTGAAGTTGTCAACACGAAGGCGTACTCATATGCAAGAAACTTTTCGTCGGAGTCATCGGCAGCACTGCCAACGCAAGCCCTCTGCTCCAGTGCGCATGCGTTGCATAAGACGCTTTATTGGCTGCCTTTAGCGCGCCTATGTGAAATGTTGAAAAATACCATTTTTTTATTCAATATTAATAATCAAAATTAATTATATTTTAGCATGATCAAGTGGTACGTGGGTGGTTTTTAGTATATTCTAAACATTAGGTCAACGAATAAAATGAGTAATCAGTTAACAGAAAATATAATGTCATTTAATGTAATTTTTCTTTATTTTATAATATTGTTACTGATTTATGCATTTAAACTTGTGTCTATTCATTGAAATGGATGAAAAAATTTATTACACGGACAATTTGAAATATTTCATATTCATTTATCGAAAAATTGTAATTCAAATTTTATTAAAGTTAAATATTCAATAGAATCTGATCAAAAATGGAGATAATGAATAGAAATATAAAAAATAGATACGTAGTTTTTTGATTACCAGCATAAATGTTAATAAATTTTTTATAATAAAGCAAATACAAAAATTTTCGAAGATTTTAAGGGACCGCTGAAAAATCCACAAAAATAAGATTCAAAAACTGTAAATTTTCCGAGTTGAAAAATTTCCCAATAATAAATTTTCCGAAAATATGAAATTGAGGAAATTTAAAAATGGCAAATTGGAAAATTTCCGACAGAAAGTTTCCGATTTATGAACAATCCGAACTAGAAAATTTCTAAATAATAAAATTTAAAAATGTAAACAGTAAAAAATGTGTTTTTAAAATAAATATAATTTATTTATCAAAACTAAAAGAATTAAATATTTTTTATGAAAGAAAAAATAAAGTTGAAGAAAAATCAAGTGCAAAGTTAAATTCTGCAAAGTTTGTTAGCACGTGTGTTAAAATTTATTTTTTATACTATTTTTATACATTCATAGTTACTTTTATTCAAACAATAATGCAAAAAAACTATTACAATTAACATAAATTGGCGTCGGTAAAAATTTTTGATTATTGTATTTTCAATATAGAAATATCTATTTAAAAACTATATTTTTAATAGTTTCAATTCGGGAATTTTCTAGTTCGGATATTTGATCATTCGGCAATTTTTTGTTGCGAATTTTATAATTCAGGAATTTTCCAATTCGTTATTTTCAAATTTTGACAATTTTATAATATCGGGAATTTCATTATCCGGAAATTTGCTAATTCAGAAATTTGACAGTGTCGGGAATTTTCTTTCTAATTGATTTTTTAGTCGTAGCTTTAAATCTTCAAAAAATTTTATACTTTTTGCGTCTTGAAAAAAAACTGAAAACCAGTTCGAAACGCGTCTATGCTTTATTATGTTATGTGCTGGTGAAACGACAGTGTTTATTTTACTTAATATACTTTTTTGTATGTTTTAAAATAAATTCGAGTGAGTTTTCATTTATTATTCAACTTTAGTGAAATTTAATCACAATTTTTCGATAAATTAATGCTGAATATTTCAAATTGTATTTTAATTGTTTGTAAATGCGCCTTGACGTTTTTCATTTCAAGTGCACTCAAAAGAAACGCTTTTTGGTCTCTGCAGGTATCTATTGGAGCTCACGTTCTAAAAGATATTAACTTTTATTTGAGCCGTAACTTTAGTAAACCCCCAGTTTTTTTTTTTTTTGTCAAGTATGTTCGAAAGATACAGTATGACAGAGAGACAATGCAAATACTGACGACGCAACTTACAATTAATCCAACAAGTCTAAATGGCTATGTCTGCATTAAGAAAAAACGTTCTAGCAGATATTTTCAATTTTGAGACTGGGCTATAATTTTCGAAGTTTTTCGAAGACAATTTAAGGAATATACTACCACCTGGTACTTTCTGGATTTTGGCGGCACGCGCATACACACGGGCACAAAAAAACATTTCACTTCTCAAACCCTTCTAATACTGCATTGATATATTTGAAACGATATGCCTTAACGATGCACAGCAGCGGTACATCAGATTCGGATTTTCGGTACAGGGAGAGGTTGCGATGGCAGTGAAAAGGAAATTGCCCCTGCGAGACAGGAATCTCGTCAGAATTTTACTTTAGTCAGAAATTCTGAATTCTTTATTTTATATTCATTTGAATCAAAACGATTACAGGTCGAGGTTTTTAATCAGAAAAACGATCCTGATATATATTATCCTCAACCTTAGTTGATGATTATAGTGTAGATCAAAATCGCATATTCAGCAGAATGGTAGCGTCATAATTAAGTCGTGATTTTTTAATTAGCACCTTACCAGGAATTGGCACCTTAGCCAAAAATGCTGAATTCTTTCTTTTATTTCCATTTGAATCAAACAGATAACAGGTTGGGGTTTTCAGTCAGAGAAAATATTCTGATATATATTATCCCCAGTCTTCAGAATTATATCAGGTACATCGAAATCCCATATTGATCGGTTAGAATTTAGCTGAGCACGTGTCTTTGTTTCAAAGCACTAGCTAAGTTCAGATCTGTCAGATTGCCTGCGAGTCAGAGGGAAATGTGGCATATGTATCGGAAAGTATGGAGAGAGGCGTAGCATGTGGAAAGGAGAGAGTAGCGATAGAGGGGGGGGGGGATTCATACAGCCAGTTCAAGCATATCGTTTCCATTTTGTCAAGCACAACTTTCCAAGAACAAGAGTAAAAAAAAGATCTTGCTGAAAGGTTGAGAAAACTTGGTGCTCGTGTGCACGCGTATACCATGGCTTTGGAGAACATACATATGCATTCCTTCTTTTTTCAGTAACATGTTTTTTTTCTTATCTTACCACCAATGTATTCAGTCCTCCATTTCTTGCACATTCATAGATCTACACTGTGAAAAATATCTGGTGGAACTTCACATGAAATGTATTGCAAGTTTATTTCCGAGACGTAACGTAACGTTTTAATACATATCATACTGTAGCTTTCAAATGCTGTTATTATAATACTGACATAAATGTAATGCAATTTTGCGAAAAACAGTTTTAAACAAACAGAGGGTCACACATCGGCTAGATGGGTTAAAGTGAGTGTAAGGTAAAATTACAATACCGTCATTTTAAAGTAAAATTGCAATGCTTGTATGGTAAACGGTCGTATTATTAAAAATTGCAATACACTTATTGTAATCACACCTTACATTTTTACCGCTGTTACTATTAATCCTCACACTCGTATGTTGGGAGCGTGTCAAAATCTTAAATATTTATGGAAGTGTAGCCATTTCAGGCTCACGGAAAAGCTTGATAGCTTTAATAGATACCTGTAGATACCCATAGGGTTTCTTTAGAGCGCACTTGAAACGAACAACACGAAGGCGAATCCACAAACTAACCGTTTGCAAAGTAGGGCTGGTAAGTTATAGATCGATTTACAATTACCGACCGATGACTCCGACGAAAAGTTTCTTGCATATGAATACACGTCTTTATGTTGACAACTCTGCTACATATCCTGCAAATTATGTGTATCAAGTCATTACATCTATTGTAATTGGGGTAATATTTTGTACTCTAATTCGCTTCAGTAACTTATGTCCATCAGAGTTACATTACGAACGTGCTTGAAGGAAAAAATTGTGTTACTAACTAAATAAAATGTCGAAGTGGGCAAAGTAAAAAACTGGTTATTTTGCAATAGGTCCAATAACTATTGGGATCCTTCAGAACTCCAACTGTGGCATTTTTTAGAATAATTTCATCGTTTTGAGTTCCTTTGCAGCCTGTGAGGTACATTTTTGGTGCACCTCCTTTGGAACCATAAATTGATTCTATAAGATACCCCAGTTTTTTCTTTGCCTCACAGTCCCTATGAGATAAGATATAGAGACAAAAGTTATTTCATGTTACGCTCAAAGGTCGAGAAAAACTTAGAATAAATTCACAAGATTTAAAAAAAGTTCAAGTTAAATTTAATATACTTTAAATGAACTAGGAAAAAATATTAAAATCAAAAAATTCAAATTGACTTCTGTGAAACTGGAATCAAATTAGAGGAATTTAAGGTAAATAAGAAGAGCTCGATGAAATTCATAAAAATTCAAATGAATTGAAAACAATTTAAAATGAGTTTAAAATGAGCTTAAAAATTTAAAAGGGAGTTCAAAAGAATTCAATTAAATAAAATCAATTGAATAAAAACTTTTAGAGAATTCAAACAATCTATTGAAAAAAAAGGAGCCACAGTACACAGGCTAGTCCCACTGGCGAAATGGAAAGAGAGGAAGATAACACGCAAGTAGTCTATCCCTTTCAGACCCATTATCGACCCAATGACACATGTCAGGACAGAAGGAGAGGACAATAGCGTGCGAGTGATCTGTCCCCTATGAGCCTATGGATTAGACGATCATCGCCATCTGGGAAAAACATAGAGAGAGAGGGGGTGATTGAAGATCAACTGTTCTCTTCTGCCTAATCGATTTGTGACTACATATGACCACCTGATGGAGGAGGGAAACTGATGCGTTAGAAAGAAAAGAAAATTGTGTTGGAGACTCAACGAACAGCCTAGCTCCACAATTCTTCAAGTCCATGCCGGAAGCCCCGGAAATCACAGGGTAGCGTGATTCCACTACTCTAAGGTTATAATCGAATTCCAACGTTTGAAATGTATTTCAGGCGTGCTGTTAGTAGAACTTCCATTTTGGTGGTAGCGTCTCTTCATTTAAAAAACAGAAGTTTAGTAATTTTCTATATGAGAATATCATCTCAATAATAATAATGACAAATGAAAACGTGTTTTCTTTGTCAAATTTCCCTGTTTTGTCTTTTCCCTTATCAAATTTAATTACAAAAAATGGCGTAAAAAGAAATTAATCTATCACAAGTCCCAATTAATAACGTACCTAAATTATCACAGTGAGCAAACATTAAAGAATATTTAAATAACCCTCTACATTTTAATATAAGCGTTCGCGAATTCAACCCGGAAGACCCTCCCATAAAATTAGAAACTAAATGTAGACAAAACGGATATCAACAAAACCTGGACGCGATCTTTCCTTTGAAAATGAATCAAATATTAACGTAAACTCCCAGAGTGACCAACACAAATGACCAACGCGAAAATACGGATCAATTTAGAGGGATGGGAAAATTTGACGAGTGTTACAATCCGTTCAAAATACTATAAATGAAGTTATAAAAAAAGCCCTTTTAGTCGCCACTGTTAAACAAAATAAATCCAAAATAACAAAGCTTAATCCAAGGGTCGATACGATACAAAGAGTGGTCGAAACTAAGAGTAGAAAGTGAATTAGCAAAAATATTCAAAATCTATCAGAATAATGAGATTTGATATAGCGTTTAAATAAGGACTACGTGATAGATGTCGATAAACATGTCATCTGCAAGGTGAAACTGAGGAGCTTTACCTAACAAATGGGGATTTTAAAATAAATAAAACGAGTAACTAGAGGCGCTAAAGAGATTTGGAGCAACATCAACCCAATTTAGGAAGCACATCAGAACGCAAGATAATCATTTGTGGAAAGGTGCCCCGGTTAAAAAACTTCCTATTGCAAAACTTTCCGTGAGGGTAAGGTGAAGCCCATGCAATTTTTAAGGGACTTCGAGGTTTAAGATAATTCTATGGACTTTAGTAAAGCATGGTATGCCACGCGATGTGAAATCACTCGCTATTTAAATAACAACACATGCTATGGATTGAAAGCAATAATAGTAAGAGGCATTAGAAATTTCAAAGTCCTAGCGTAGTTACTCCCAATATTTAATATAAGTCAGCCAAGAAACTTTGAAAATTATAGGGACGGTCAATTCCTATATAACCAAGAAAATCCTTAATAGTCACAAGATCGCGGCAATCGTGCCAATATCAATGTCAAGATAGAAATCAGGGGAGTGATAATCCAGGATAGCCTACACGCGTGAAAAATCGTTAACAGTATAGTAATATTCCAAATTACAATCAAAACGGTAATGGAAACCTTTATTACAATAACTATAACTGAAGCAGAAATAACTAAGGCTGCCCTTCTCAATATTATAATCCTCAAAATCCTATAGATAATGCAAGCTCAAACAACCGCTTCGGGGAACAGCCCACCACATCAAATAGCGATGTACCTGGCAACTCGGTTGTTCAACCCGCAGCCGTATTTCTATTTAACGTTCCCCAAAAATCTAATAGCCGTTCTCAAAAACTCCCATAACACTATCAGAGAAGGAAATCCCTAAATCTGGAGGTTGAAAGTGATTTTCTGCCAGGATGAAAAACAGCTTCAAACTCGAGGCAACCACAAAAAAAATTTACGATAAAAGGAATTGCTAGCGTTAAATTCCTTATGGACATATGTAAGGAATTATTAGAAAACGAAGACGATGTAGTAAATAAAAAAACTGACAAACATCCAATCATGGAGCTCAATCTTTAAAACAAATCTGTGAAAGCTTTGATCGACAGAGACAATGATATGACTTGTATATCTAAATCGTTTTATCTTAAGAATTTTGTTGATTTTAAGAAATGCGAAAAACTGACACTTGAGGACATGTCCATTATGGGTACCACAGGTTCGAGATCTGTACGTATTAAAACTCCATTATATGCAGATTTTCTCTAGGCGAATGGAAAGGCTAGTTTGTATTTATTGTTGTTCTAAAGTTAAACGAAGACTGTATCTTAAGCGTAGATCTACTAAAAAGGTTTAAATCAAAAACTGACTTCGAAGAAAATTCTGTAACACTAAAAGACGCAAATGGTTATCTGTTAATCTCTTTCTAATTAAAGATGAACCAAAAAATATTAGGGTATTTGCAGATCTTGATTATAACAATGAAATTTGTCATATGCAGGGTATGGGTCAAAATTGGATACCGTAGGGCAGTTTTGCTTATTATATGAGAGAAGATAAAGATATAAATACTATTAAAACTTAAAGAAATTAAAACATTTATCGGTAAAAAAAATTATAAGTAAGATAGAGGCAATCGAAATCTAAACTTGAGTGAACAGCTAAATTTCACGGAAATAATTTGAAGACGTACCAAAGGGATGGTCAGCCTTTTACTTGTCGAACTTATCCTGTACCGATGGCCCTCCGTAAATGTGTAGGCAGCGAAATGGAAAGCTTAACGAAAGCAGGTAAAATTTGGCGTCACAATAGTTCGTACATTAATCCTCTGGTCATAGTCACTATGTAATGCTTTTTACGTTTTTCCCCTATAGCTTTTCCCCATTACGTAACACTCGGCTAGACCCCCCCCCCCCCCCGCGGAGTCTTACTGCATTTATAAACGGCCTACTAACAGAAAGACTATACTTTTAAATCGAAGTAAAATTTTAACACGTATAATTTTATTTCTCCAAATTACATGTACTAAAAAATTCCATTATACGCTAACTAAAAACTATCTGTAAATTTCCATTAGATTTCGATTCGATTATGTAAGTTCAAATACGTAAGGTTCTTGTGATTTTTAAAGAAGAGCTAAAAAAAAAGCAGCTTACATATCGAGCGTACTTTACTTTCATATTAACTGAAGAGCAACTTTGTTGACTTATCATTTGTATCATTTCATATTAGAATCTAGTGAATTATCGAATGTTGGTTGAAGTTTTGTTTTATTTTTCCTAAAAAATGAAACTATTTTTATTCTTTAAAAATTGCATTCAAAAAAGAATAATTTGTAAATAAAATTGTCATAACGCATGCCATTCCTCGTAAAATTTTGTTTAGCCGTTTGCGTATGTGATTTAAATGAACAAAATAAAATTAAATTGGCATTATTAATAAAGTAGTTTTTTGTAAAAAAAACCGTGCGAGAAGGTATATATTAATATTAGCATGGCGTTTTATTGTTTAGATATAATATATTTATAATTTTTCATTTAAGACGCCAACCAATTTATAATGTGGCAGAATCTAATATTCAATTTTTTGAGGTGCGTTAATGCAGCCATTGTTGACAATAATACAGAATCCCATTACCGATTTCATCCCATACCCTGTTTGGAGGGACACAAATGTCATATTTGAGGCCGGTGCGCAGCATTGTTAATGCGCAGTGCTGTATACGCTCAGTGGTGTTAGGCAATCCGGCAGATTTATACATGCTGGGCAATGATGTAGATCCATTGCGTTATCGGATATTATTATAGTATCGGATGTCAGGTTGATAGCACTGGCTTGCATTCCGAAATTTAACTCATTTAATGTTGGTAGCTCATAAATTGCTAACTTTACACATATATCGATCCATACCGGTATCTCTATCATGGCTGTCATCGCGTTGAGTGCAAACAACTAAACCTCCTCCTCAACAGGCCCAATAAATGCTTATTTGTTATATTTACGGAAAAAAGTATAAGTATAAGGCACGGCGTACACAGCCGATTTAAATTTGTTTGATTACCACTCTCGTTTCGCTCGGGTAGCAAACTTCCCGCTGCTTAAACCCGACTGTATGTGCACCTAACCACTCAATGTACTATTTGATAGGAAGCCTAGTTTTTTCTAATCGTGAAAAAAAATATTAGCAATAACAAATTTAAATTTTTTAGAAAAACGACGTAAAAGAAAAAAATAATAAAGACAAAAGTTGTTTAACCAAAAAAACCTAAAAATTTCTTTGAAACTTTTTTTACAAAAATAGAATTTTATCAGACTTTTTTCGAATTTAGGTTTCTTTTTTCTTGTTCTAATTGGAAGTGTTAAAAATATTGATTGAAGCTTAATGAAAACCATTAAAAATTAAACAATTTCAAACTTCGTTTAAACTTGAAGCATTCTTCATTGAGGTTCGTGAAATTTACTGGTTAAAAGTGAAGCATTCTCAAATTCTACATCACGCTTTTTATACTTCATCATTTTAAAAAAACCGAGCTTTTGGTTTAAAAACTGTTCGGTTGATAATTAAGAATCTGTTTGGGATGAAGATTGAACTACAGCTTCAATTTCAATTTCCCTGGCTGTTTAGTTACGTTATCTTGCAAAGTATTAACTTTAGTACATAAGTGTTTATTATAAAAATGTTTATTTTAATTGCTCCTTTTAAACGAGAACTCTGGAGGAATTTATTTCTAATATTTGTAATATAAAAAAAATCTCAAGAAAGTTTTCGTACCTTTCTTCGAATATACGCTCATTTTTTGCACATTTTGAAAAACATTTTCCAAATATTTTGATTTGCTCTGAGCCTACTGAAATCAGTATTAAAAACACATATTTATTTAAATTTGGGTTTTAAACTTTTTTGAAGTCCTAAAGAAAATTTTTAATTTTTTGATAAATTTTTTAGAATATACTGCCAACTTTTCCACATATTGTAAATCACATTTTGTGCAGTTTAAAGAATTAATTTTCAACCTCAAACAAATTGAATTTGTAACAACCTGTATAGTTTTACCATAAAATGGAATTGTTTACTTTTCATCATTTTGTTTGTACGATAAAAATTTGAATTATTGATTTTTCAAGAAAATTCAAGGATTGGTTGCGACCATCTTGTAGGGTGCTTCAAAATCAACGTTTTTCTTCTCTTGACCTTTTTCATATGGTACTTTGGCTTGATACTTTCATTTTGTTTTGTTTCTTGGAATTTTGTCAAAGCTTGAACTCCGGTTATTTATTTTTTTTTTGTATGAAAAAATGTCATAAGGATAAATGAATGATCTCAGAGACTTATTACAGATATGGATAATTTCAATAAAAACGAACTTATAAAATGTCTTTATTTCAAATCTTTTATTACCTATTCGTTTACTTTTAAACTTTGTACTGTTTGTTAAAATGTAATGGATTCTTAATTTTGTATGCTTGTTAGAAAAACTAGTTCGTCGGAAGCGGCATTGGTCTCTCTATAAAACATCCCAAATTCTTACTATGCCAAAGGCGTTAACAAGTGTGGTTATCTTGAAAGGAACTAGCCGCTGCCTGCTTGTGCATTTCAAGGATGGAGCCACAGCTTCCTTGCTAGACTTGACAAGTTTACGCCTGTGACGCAGAAAATATTTCGAACGCTTTATAAAGAGCCCATGCAGCATCCGGAAAACTATCCTTTTTGACTCTTTGAAACAATAGTCAGGCCTGTGACTGTATAAACATAGGCAGGAAAGAATTGTGCAAAGCACTTGGTCCTTTGAATTTAGGATATAAACCTGCAGGTAAAGAAAATCAGGTACATACTTCGAGCTAAACGAAAGGCCAGCTTAAAACTGAAGTGATTCTCAACTTTCGTGCTGGATTATCTCTTAAAAATATACACAAGAAATTTGGAAAATTGTTAACATGTTAAATGAAACAGAATTGTTATTGATTATTGTTATTATTAAAATAATCATACAATAATAATTATAATTGTTAAATAAACACCGACAGCGTGGAGGGAAAAGGATTAACTTCGAATGTGACATCACAATGGAAAATATAAATGCGAATAACGATGTTTTGAAATGCATGAAAAAATCAAAATCAGTGATTTTATTCTAGAAATGAAGCATTTGAATACCGACTTCATGCTCTGTCCCATATTTCCCTCTCTACCCCCTTTTTTAACAATCCCTTTTTATCCCCTGTTTTCAAGAAACTTCTCTTTTTCTCGTTTGTTTGTTTGAATGAAAATTGAATTTGAAAAACCCAATAGGAAATACCATTGTTTTTTGGTTTGAAATTAATGTTTGTAACTGACAATCATCTAATAAAATTGCCTTAATCTTATAAACATAATAAAAAATAGGAAACATTTTTTTCAGCTCTAAGTTTAATCCTTTTATAATACGATTATTCATGTTCTTCAACAACAGCATTTTGCAAAATCGAAATCACTAATTGAATATGAAACAAAAGTCTACACCTAGGCCGAAATGCTGCTAAATTAAGGCATCTATGAGGCCGCTATCCTGCTTAATGGTGTATATCGGCGACTAAAACAGAGTGACGTCCCTCAGAACCTGCCTGATACGTCTGACACCATACAGAGTCAACTTATCCCAATTCATGACCCAGCAGACACCCCCCTGCAGCGCCGCGCTACATGTGGGTTTGTTATGTCTTAATCCTCTACGAAGGATCTGGTTAAATAAATTTCCATGAGCCAGTGGAATACAACCTTCTCCACCGATATGTTAGGCAGACAAGAGAAGTGGATCTTAAGTAGTCGGCTTCAGCGCTTGCAACTTTAGCGAGGGACTGTTGCTGTGTGCGGCTCTAGCAGGGTTCATGTCTGTATTCGCGACAACCGTGTTACAAACGTCTAACATAACTGGAACGGAAATACAACGAATTCTGTCTCCCTCTCCTTTGCTTGCTCCTCTACTGTGGACTTTGGCCCACTCATAGTAGTGCTGTTGTGGATTTCACTTCAGAAACTATCTCCACTGCATAAACGTGAAGGAAGCGAGAAAGATGTGCCAAGACTAGAGGAACGCGTGCCGACAAATAGTTTTTAAGAAATGTATGAGGTGTGCCAGTGGAATGAACGACAGCAGAATCAAAAGACCTTGAATTCTAATAGGCTCAAGTTAGGAGCTTTGTATGATGAATTTCTGAGGCTCTTCACTTTGGGTGATCGCTATAGATATTAGTCATCACCTGGACCAGAACAGTGTTGCTCAAATTTAAATCATATTATATAATATTATATATAATTGACATGCATTTGAGATATATATATATATTACATTATAATTTAATTAAATTTTAACTTGAAATAAAATTAAAAAAATATAAAATAACAATAAAATAAAGTTATAAAGAAAACTTACTCTACTACACCTACACTATCGATAGAAAAGATTTCATCCCAAATTTTCCAGGGAAGAAAACGGAATACACGCAGTATTCAGGACATCTTACAGGGGCGCTGAAACCTGAGAAACTCAATTTTAATAGACTATCCTAAGTAAGCCAAATCTAGATTTCGGGATTTTGATACCCATTATTTCAAGGATATATCCAATGGGTTCTCCAATGGAGTAAATATCTTCTTATAGCTAGAAAATCATATCCTAAGAGGAATCAGAGACTCGACACTATCCTCCAACATGGGCTGGAATACAACATGGGAAACTGTGCAAGAAAGCATCACGTGCCAGGTAGAACATCTGACTTCTAGCCTCTCACACGAAATGGGTGAAAGATCCCTCAAAATATACCGAGGGCAAAGGGAGAACAAGCGACTTTAACAGACTGCTTACAACAAAGCATGCATAATAGAGCTGCATGATGATATTGTCCATAAAGCAGAGAAAGGAGATAGATACTTCAGATTGTCGAAACTACCTGAGATCCTTCTTTTTAGGGATCTTGTTCCCTTAGAGGACTTCTCAGGAGGTCCCATCTGAAAAACTTACCAGATGCTGATAGGGATTCTAGATAAGATTAACTCTGCCTTCTCCTGGACCTTCTATTTATTATACATGAGCAACACTGATGCAAGAGCAGGGCGAGAGATTGTTGATCTGTTTGATGCAATGCACGATATATACGAAGGAGCTTACTCAATCACAGGGAATGAGGCAATACCTCTTTTTAAACAAACAGAGCCGGTAATGAATGGTACATCACTTAGACTTTCAAACCCTTAAAGTAATGACGATGGGTTCTTGGGGAAGATTAGACCGTCTCTACTAGATGTTGCACTCCAACTTTAACCGTACATATTAGAACTCATCTCGGTAGTGGAAAGGTATCTCAATAGACATGGAAAAGCAGGGATCCCATTTGTGATAGAACAAGTAGGCCAAGAGGAGCTCCACTTTCACCCAACTGTGTCAATCCAAAATGGATTAGAGAAGATGTACTCTTATGGGACGTCAGTCAGAAACTTGGATGTTCAGGCAGCAGTGAACATTGCAACTAATTTCAAACGGGAATACATGGTAGCGTACTATAGAAAGCACAAAATACTGCAGAAGTCTCCAGTATTGTCTATCTGGATCCTCGGATAAAAAAGCTAGTAGATCTAGGTAAGCCTGGGTCAATCAGGGAATGTTACAAAATACCAGATGAAGCATAATAGAAGCTCCGATTCGATTAAAACCATGTGTTTTATTACTTTCCACACATGAGCGACCTCATTGATGATAAAGAAATCACTCCTGAAATAAGGGAGATTTATCAACTCTTCGCAATAGACGCATTGGACATATTGCATCTGAAGAAACCGGAAGAAACAGCCAACAACAGGCTGATCTTAGAAATCTTGGAAAGGCCTGTGATTGACATTAAAGAATTCTATCAAGAGGTTCTACGGAAGGGTCAAATCCCTGTGAGATGGGCTTTGATTCAACTTATGGCAAAGGAGATAAAGTTAAAAATAGAGGCAAGAGATTTTTCAATTCTAACTTTTAAATGTCGTATGATGGCTTCTACCTGTGAGCGGAATCTAGGAGACCAAATACTCCCTCTATTTAAACAGCAATCAATGACTTTAACTGGTGCTCAACTCAAGCATAAATTAGACATCTTATTAACTCTGCCAGAAACACAATTAATCATCTGGGTTGCTTACCACATTGATCTATCCCAATGATATTACACCTTTCGAGCCCACTAACAGGCCTACTTCATAGAGGTCTCTTGATATCGGCCAACAAATTCACACTACCAGGATTTCCTGATGCATTCACCTGCTGGGATACACATGCTAGGGACAATCATGGAAGAAAAAAAAATAAATGAAAAAAAATCAAAATAAAAATAAATAAATGGGTGGAAGTTCCTTTAAAATATACCGAGGACTAAGGGAGAACAAGCGACTTCAACAGACTGCTTACAACAAAGCATGCGTAATAGAGCTGCATGATGGTATTGTCCATAAAGCAGAGAAAGGAGAAAAATATTTTAGATTGTCAAAACTACCTGAAATCCTTCTTCTTGAGGATCTTGTTCTCTTAAACGACTTCCTAGGAGGTCCCACCTGAATAACTTACCAGAAGCTGGTAGGGATTCTAGATAAGATTGAATCTGCCTTCTCCTGTACCTTTTATTTATTATACATGAGCAACACTGATGCAAGAGCAGGGCGACAGACTGTTTATCTGTTTAATGCAATACACGATATATACAAAAGAGCTCACTCAATCATAGGTAATAAGGCAACACGTCTTTTTAAACTAACAGAGCCGGTAATAACAGGTACATCAATCAGACTTTTGAACCCTTTAACTAATGACCACAGGTTCTCGGAGGAGATTAAACCGTCTCTACTGGATGTTGCACCCTAACTTCAACCGTACATGTTAGAGCTTATCTCGGTAGTGGAGAGGTATCTTAATATGCATGAAAAAGCAGGGATTTTATTTGTGATAGAACAAGTAGGCCAAGAGAAGCTTCACTTTTACCTATTTGTGTCAATCCAGAATGGATTGGAGAAGATGTACTCTCATGGGATCTCAGTCAGAAACTTAGATGTTTAGGCAGCAGTGAACATGGCAACTAATTTGAAACGGGAATACATGGTAGCGTACTATCAGAAGCACAAAATACTGCCAAAAGTCTTTACTACTGTCGATCTAGATCCACGAATAAAGGAGCTAGTAGATCTAGGTAAGCCTGGGTCAATCAGGGAATGTTACAAAATACCAGATGAAGCATGGAAGCTCCGATTCGATTAAAACCACGTGTTTTATTACTTTCCACGCATCAGCGACCTCATTGATGATAAAGAATCACTCCTGAAATAAGGGAGATTTATCAACTCTTCGCAATAGACGCATTGGACATATTGCATCTGAAGAAACCGGAAGAAACAGCCAACAACAGGCTGATCTTAGAAATCTTGGAAAGGCCTGTGATTGACATTAAAGAATTCTATCAAGAGGTTCTACAGGAGAGTCAAATCCCTGTGAGATGGGCTTTGAATTAACTCATGGCAAAGAAGGAATGAAAAATAGAGGCAAAAGATTACTTAATTCTTACTTTTGAATGTCGTATGATGGCTTCTACCTGTGAGCGGAATCTAGGAGACCAAATACTCACTCTATTGAAAAAGCAATTAATGACTTAAACTGGTGCTCAACTCAAGCATAAATTAGATATCTCATCAACTCTGCCAGAAAAAGAATTTATTATCTGGGTTGCTTACCACATTGATCTATCCCACTGGAATTATAGTTTTCGAGACCAGTAACAGGCCTACTTCATAGAGGTCTCTTGATATCGTCTAACAAATTCACACCACCAGGGTTCCCCGATGCATTCACCTGCTGGGATACACATGCGTAACGTCATTTGCAGCCAGAGACAGGACTCCATAGAACAGTGTTGTACTCTATTCTGACCTTTGAGTGTCGACTCATGACATCTGCTTGCGAGCGGAACCTAGGGGAGCAAATACTCCCATTACTGAAGCAGCATTCAATAACGCTATCGGGATCTAAATTACGAACCAAGATGGATACCTTGACAACACTTCCGGGAGATGCTGACTTTGTTTGGATAACTATCATGGTCATTAGACAAGTGATGCATCAGGAAGATTTACAACATCGCCTTACCGGTTCAGGGAATAATTAAGTTTTATTTGTCGAATTGCGAAAAGGGGAGTCTTTACAAGCCACTATCCGACAAATTAAACTGGCTTTACACGATGGATTTACAAAAATCGGCTCAGCGCTAAAGTTAGATGAAACATAGACGTCTTCTGATATGGTGTGCTACCAAAGGAACTATTATTCGGAAGGTCTAAAAATCTCCAATGGCCTTAAACTCTTAGGACGTGCCTTCTCTGGGAAGCGGGATATCGATTGTCGTATCAACTCAAATAAAATGGCGTAGCGATGTGGCGACCTCATCGCCTGAGAGCTCTAGCTCTCGCAGTCAGCCACGTTGCATTGGGCTAACTCCCAGAAGCAGCGAAATATGCGGTTACGTCACTAGTATCGCGCAGTGCCACCCACAATAGGGCATTCTCGGATGAAGGCCATGGTTCAGTTGGGAGTGGCAATAGGACCGAACCAAGGCAACGATCAGGCAATGACCCCGGACAAACGCGAGAACATCGTTTTAAATGGTCGGACCAACTCAGAAGGGACATCCTTACCTGT
>JAUELO010029396.1:0-10740 GCA_032357855.1 Amphibolips quercusostensackenii | reverse complement strand
CCGCATTTAATCTTTTCGGCATAGGTAAGGACCATTGCATTCTGACAGGTTACATCTCGTTTTAAGGACGAGTTCTTTAAAGAAATTATTTTTTGGTCAGACCTATGATTTTTATCGAGTTAAAGCCTAAAATTAAAAACAATATCTTGAAAACAGTATAGATCCTCTCAAGCTTATTAACAATATTCAGGTTAGAGCCCGCAAATTGGCTAGTGCAAAAATTCTACAGGCTAGAGCTTGATGAATGCACGATACTATCTTAAGATAAATAAAGATACTTATTGACAATATTCAGATTAGAGCCGGAAAATTGGCTTGTGCAATAATTTTACAGGCTAAAGCCTAATAAATGCATAATACGATTTCAGGACTAATCGAGATGCTTATTGGCAATATTCAGGTTAGAGCCCGAAAATTGACTTGTGTAAAAATTTTACAGGCTAGATCCTGATAAAAGTTACAAGAAACATATTTGCACTAAACAGGGGAACGAGTTTACCTGAATTACATCATTCTAAAATCAACGAATCAGAACCAGACAGTCTGTAGCGCCTTGCATTTGCTATCTTTGCATCTTTCATCAGCTTCTTAATTCTGTTGAAAAGCTTGTTACCCTTTTTAAATGTACGGATTACATATTCTGTTGAACTAGGAGACGTAAGGGACGACGACGATCTGCTATTTTTCCTCTTCTCCCTTTTGCCATTGTAACGAATATTAAATTAAAGTATTTAAAAAACACATCTAGTGTGACTTACACGTAAGAAAGGAATGACAAGGCTCGCGTATCGCAGAACAAAAGATACACGCGCGCAATATTTTCTTTATTTAACTTTAAAAATCTTGGCTAAGCTAAGCTAAAGCAGGAAATCTACCATTTAAGCTTGAGAAAAAAGCGCGAAATACAATTTAGATATTGTTTTGTTGTCAAGTTAAGAGTCTTTTAAAAGGGTTTTTGTTTTACTGACTATTATTTTTTCGGGGTGTTTCTTAAGTTTTTTATATGTATTGTCAGTTAGAAGTTCTATGATTTTTTTTCAATCTTCTGTTATCATTATTACTGTTGTTTTGCCTTTGTTTGAAGTACTATTATATTGTCCTTATTCTGATTGAGTTCCTTAATTGCTTTTCATTCTTTATTTAGTAAGTTTGAGCAGGGAAGTTGGGCTTAGCGCACACGCAGAAAAAAATCCTGATAACGTAACAGGATTTTCAGTTAGAAAAGAGACAGCATAGTTTTTTCTGTAGAGATTACCGAATCTTCTGTAGAGCTTACCAAATTTTTAGTAAACTTATAAATTTACAGATATTTTCTGTAGCAGTTACTGAACTTTTCTGCCAAGTTGACATCTTAAAACTGTAAACTCTTAAAAATAGTCTGTGAATTTACAGTATCCGTAAATTATAAATATTACTTAAAATTCTGTAAACTCTGCAGAGAATTATGTAAGCTTTACAGGAAAGCTATAATATCCCTATTCTAACTGAAAATCCTGCAACATTAGCAAACTCTTTTTTCTCCGTGTAAGATGTTGGTCGTCCTACGTCGTATGTAATTCGCTTTTTTAGGTGGAAGGATATACAATTATTGATGATTTTTTCTTTTGGGATAATAGAGGGGGCTACTGCAAAATTATGTCTTTTAGACAGGGCTGGAATCATTTTGTTGATGAAAGGATGCTACGCCTTAGTTGACGGCGATCTAAGCGAAATTAAAAATGCCTTTTGGGACAGTTTATATTATACCATTAGTACTTGCGATTAAGGTGAAAGAATTCTCATACTTAGAGATATAAGTGGATGAGTGGGCGTCTAACGTGAAAATACAGAACGGGTGCTAGGTAAATCTGGGGATCCAAGAGTAAATGAAAACGGGAAAAAATTAGTTAGCTCATGCATGAAAAAGGGATTATTACTCTCAAATACTTGGTTTAGATATGAAATAATCCACATGTACAACTGGTGTAACAGAAATACCCGCTATTAACACTATTAACTTTGTTGTTGCAGATAAAAGGCTAAGAGAACTAGTAAAAGATACAAAGGTCATAAGGGCTTCTGAATGCAATACTGATTATAACCTGCTAGTCTCCCAAATAAGCTTAGGCCAGGGATAGAAAATATAGAGAACAAAAAAGACGAAACAAACGCGAATCAAAATGGAGAAATGACAGGAACCGGAAGTGCAAATAGATTATCAAAATAGAATAAACGAAAGCATGGTTCAGACAACTTGGGAGCCGCTATAATTGAGAAAAGACATAAAAGGTGCATCGACTATGATTACGGATGTTCTTTTTAAGAGTGCGACTGAAGTATGTGGTACTGCGGTTGTAAGAAGAATGTCTGGTGATGCGCGATGAACTGATAAAGTCCCAGCCGCCGCCCAAGAAAAGGAAAAAGCTTATGAAAAAAGGCTAAACACTTAGAATGTGTAAATGAGACCCTAATTCGAAGAAACATAAGAAACCATAGAAACACAAGAGCTTACATGAGAAGAAGCATGGACGTAAAGGAAGCAAGAGAAGTGTGTCAAGACAGAAAAGTATGGCGACATATAGTTTATAAGAAATGCATGATGAGGAGTGCCAGTGAAGTGAATGACGCCTTAAAATAAAATAGGGAGCCTTACATGATGAATTTGTGAGGCTCTTCACTTGGAGTGATCGCGTGAGACATTGATCAGCAACCTGGATCGGAGCAGCGTTGCGGAACAAACGTCTTGTGCGGGAATTCTAGATTAATCTATGAAATCTACACCCCCCCCCCAAATTAAACCCTTCCTTACCGAGTAAGTCACGCCTACCCCGAAAGGGAAATGGCTTAAAGGTATACTAATAATAAAAGAGTTATTTTCTCTGGAATGTCATGAAAGAAGTTTTTGGATCTTATTTAGAGTTTGAACAGTGCGTATATAAAGACACAATTGATTTATTACGGTTCCCGAAAAACCGACGTAGTAATAACTCAATTGCAACGCTAGATTGATATGAGCGCCAAACTGGCAATGAAATAAAGGCCTAAACAAAAATACTCGCTATACACGGCAAGCCCGATCTCCTCTTCACAAGTAAAATCATAAGTTAATTACACACAAACACACAAACGCATATAATGTCAATTTAATGAATATTTACTTTTGTGGTTCTTTCAAAAATTAGGTATCTGGAAAAATTAAACATACAGTTATTTTTTCAATTTTGTAACAGATTTGAAGAGATATCATCTTTCTGGAAACAAATTTAAAGACTGACAATTGCAAATTTTAGTTTCAGTTCATGATTTTTGTATTCTAAGTTCACTTTCAGAGTATTGGCTTAAAAAAGCTGATTCGCTTTTTCATTGTTTTCGAAAAATCAGTCTTCCAAAAATTTGCCACACGCCATGTGGAATTGGACGAAAAACTGTTTTCATCGGCCAGTATTTTTTCGGAGACTTTTGTTTGATTGCAAAAAATATTTATGTTATAAGAGATGAAATACAAAATTTTCACTCAGTTTTTGAGAATCGCCTATTCATAGAGTTTACAAAACCGAAAATTTACTTATATGTTGGGACACATATACGAGTATTTATAATTTGACCGTAACGCTTAGCCAAGATTTCTGCAAAAAAAGTCCAAGCGTTCAATAGCTCAGTTGCTTAGATCCTGCGGCGCGGCGTGGCGTGAGTTAGATTTATGGTTAGATTGTGTTTGTGGAGTTCAAATCCTCAGTGATTTAGTAAGATTCTTCAAACCGCTTAAGCATTCGATTATATGTATAAGTCACAATAAGTTTTCAGGTACGTAATAAGTTAAGTGCAATAATAATAATAAAAATATTTAAAAAAATGTTTTGTTGTTGAATTGCTCTAACAGTTTTTAAATCAGCTCCAATTTACATTTACCGGAACTCTAACATAGAGCTCATAACCTGTGCGTCAGTACATTTTATACCGCTGCGGATTTTAAATACTATTGCAACGTTCTATAATTTGAGTAAAAACAGTTCATCACATCGTACAATCAGACTTTTTTTACTTTTACTACACTGTTTTTTATATCCGCTACTTTCAAATTAGTTCCGTGAACTTTATAAAACTTATTTTTTCCGTATATCTGAGACGATACCTTAAGACGAAGCATTGCAATTTTATATATTGAAATCTCCTGTAGTCAAAATTTCACCTGATATAATTACTCCAGGAGTTTACAATTCAAATTTTGACATTATTAGGGATTTTAAGACATTTAAAAAGATTTTAAAGAATTTCAATATATTTTAAAAGATTTTAAAGACTTTTAAATATTTTAAGAGATTTGCGGAAAATTTTACCGTTTATTAGATCATTTTTACTAATTAAAGAAAACTTTGACGCGAACAAACAAACAAGGGCAACCTACACCTCTCGAAATATTATTTAAGTTCTCACTTCTTTTAGCAAATGGACGTTACCAAACTAGTATTGTAAAATAATAATTAAATGCGCATTTTAGCTATTCGCAATAAAAAATTTTTTTAAAAAACCCGCAGGTTACATAGATCGCGATGCAAAGGTCTTTCGGACACTAGTTAGATCAGACGGTAGCGCTCTGGATTTGTACCTTTAACGTGTATGTTCGATTCATGCTACTAACAATTTTCGCGACTTTTCCTCAGACCTCAATTTCCGTATTTTGCAATGAGCTATTTAATTTATTCAAATAAACTACAAATATTCATTTAGAAATTTTATTTTCATGTATAAAAAACTCTTTCTTTAACATTGATCATTGTTCATATTCTTTTTTTAAATTACTCTAGTTTTAATTACAAATATTATATGAATGATAAAAGAAAATTTTTGATCTTTAATTTGAAACGCCACCATCTGATTTTACTGAAGAAGCTCAAAAGACTTAAGCATATAACATGCATGAATATTTTAAAGACTTTTTCTCAAAAATGGCTCAAAAGCTCATCTTATTATTCAACACCATTATCAATTTAATACCAACACCGATTACTGGGAAATATATGAATCCAAACAATGTTTTAGAAGCAGTAAAATGAATGATTGCCTTTGATCAAATGTTAGCTTATGGCATGCTTAAAAAAAGTAAAAAAAACCAGATGAAAAATCCTTTTGTCTGGATGTGTATCATAATTTTTTTGATTTTTTAAACCCCTAATCTAATTTTTGCAAACTTGTGGTTTCAGTTATAATTGCATGCTTTTCAGGTAAAAATATACGCATAGAATTCTACGTGGGTACACATCATTCAATTTTTTACGTAAGCATGATTCGGACTACAACGGAAGAATTTACGCTTCTACTTTAACTAAATGTACGTTCTGGTTCTAAAATTTGTGAAAATTCCATATTTGTAGGTAATTTTTTTCCAATTTTCATTTTTTTTAACACACATTTTGAAGTCACCAGAAATAATTTTAAATTATATGCGTAGTCATTTCGGATAAACTAAAATAGATTTTGGAAAGAATAGCTATTGGAATAGAATGCGGATTATGTCAGACATTTGTTATTTGCGAAAAGCTTAAAAAATTTTTCAAAATGAAAGATATTTAATTTTGTATTCACCGCTATAATTAAGAATAATCATCGAGTGAGGACTAGAGTATATACGATTCCTGTTTTTTTTTTTAATCAAAAGAAAAACTGATAATTGCGTTAAGAATTTAGTTAACAGTACAAGTACAAATAGTGCTCATCCTACTATTCTATTTGATGTATCTTGTAATTGTTTTCTCATACATAGATTATATTGAGGCTTGTTTTTCTAAGATTTTAATATTTTTATATTAGGAATTAGTCTAAGCAAAGAAATTTGGTTGCCTTAATCGAGGATAGTTAGGGTAAAACAAAGCAATTTTTTTAAAAGCACTTTGAAAAAAATGCGAGTTCCAACCAGAATTTATAAAAGCATTTCAAGATATTGTTAACATGTTTATAAAGTAAAAAGTACTTGTTTGCTAATAAAATTTTATAATAATTTATTCTCAAAGCTAGACTACAATGATATTCTTCACTTGGTATTAGAGAGTGGATTAAATTATGCTTTGTTTACAAATATTTGTTTTAAAAGAAATTATGCTTTAAAAAAGGAAGTGACCTACTCCACTTTTAACGAAGCTTCAGTTTTAAAGTAGTTGTTATTTACCAAATTTTCAGAAAGAGAAAAGATTTTTTTATTTAAAAAAATTTTTAATACATAAAAATATTACTTATTGAAAAACTTGAGTTTTCAGCCAAACTTTTTATTCTTATCGCTTTATTCTTATCATTTTTATGTATAATTCTTATCGTGCCAATGATAAAATTCTATTAAACACCTAGAAGCAGAAGAATTGAATATAACGAAATTGTCGAGAATCTTTTTAACGAGAAATCAAACCTTCATTCAATAAACTCCAGTCACTTTTTCAAATTTGGCTTAATCCATTTCCTGAATTTCAGAATTGTAGGGGCTTCTAGCTATTTTGATACAACTTGGTTGAACTTTAGTGTTGGATGCAAGCACTTTATGTTAAAAATGGATTTTCAAACTTTTTGAAAATCAAGGAGTTACAGGATTCTGAATTCTAACGCCCGACTTTTTAGAAACATGTTATCTCCTAAGTGGCTAATTGAATTTTAATGACTTTCATAGGTGCAGGGTATAATTGATAGGCATTTTTAATTTAATTCAAAATCAAACCAAAATTTTTAAAAGAGGTTAAAGAATATTGAAAAATGTTATTTAATTTTTCACTTAAAAGTGTATTTTTATATTTTTTCAATATCAATATTACGATTCTTTATAATTTTATTCATCAATTTAAAAAATTTATGGACATACAGGACAGCAGAGTAGGGTGATTTCAAACAAGAAGGGTCAAAATAACTTTTAGAATGCACTTGTTAATTGATGTTAGGTTTTATTTTTAAAAAAGCAATAATTGAAGTTAAGATTGATATGTGCAAGAGATTTTTGAAAGGCTTTTGTTTAAAATTTTATGTTAATGCAAATAGCGTACAAAGGTTGGTTCTTTCCTTTTCCTTCTACCTTTTGGTAAACAACTTTCTTATTCTCGGTATCTTTTAGATTTAATGCGCAGGGATGTGTGCAAGCAAAAAAGGATTTACAAGTATGTAATTATATTTGTTTTACATAAATTATAAAATTAAATGGTGAATATTAACTATTTACTTTTATTGTTTTATTTTGTCTGTCGATTATATACAAAAATTATGTAAAAAATTATACAACTAATTTATATAAAGAATGGATACTATGGACATCTATAGGCAAAGAAAAGTCTTTTTTTTTAATCTTCTCTTATTTATATTGCAAGTAATTCTCAGTTATTTGCATACAAAATGAACAGAAAATATCGAATCAAAAATTTTTATTCCTATGCTTTACTGTTAACATCACCTAACAATAATTAAGCTAAAAATATTTCTTTCTACTGTTTACAACCTACAGTGATCCTTTGTATGTATAATTTGTTAATCAAATTAACAAATAATACCAAATAAAAAATTTTCATGACCTTCACTTTGTCGATAAGAGCAAGTAGTTTTATTGACAAAATATTACTTTTAAAAACGAATAATTAATAATGTTCACTAGTGATTATTGATCGTTCATTTTTAAAGTAATATTTTAACAATAAAATTGCTGGCTTTTATCAGCAAGGTGCAGCAGTTCATGAAAATTTGTCTCGAGTTTGAGCGCGCCTAGGGCGTGCGATTGTTGGTTCTCGCGCTTTACGCACGATAATGTATTTGCCCCGCCCTACGTGCTCGTTCTTTGTTTTTCCACCACATTTGTGTACAGACCTTTCAAATTTAAAGGTCAGAACATCGACAACTGTAATTTGGTGATTATAAATTCTCTTTTGTTAAAGCTCCTTCGGCTTTAACGAATACATTCTTATCGCGAATCTCAAGCTTCCCACTCGATTTTGTCCAAAATGTGAACTCTTCTGCATTAAATTCACAACTATTATATTAAATGTATGTATATAACATTTATTTCTGCACCTCAGTCTTGGGCTGCTTATTGAAATATTGTAAAATAATGTACAAATTTTATTTATCATGATTACTTTAATATTTTTTTCCTATTTTGCATCAAATTTTATACTCGGCTACAGTGGGCGACTGCGTCATAAGGTTGCGTCGCAGTTAACTCTTAAGCGGGAACAGCACACATGTTTATATAGCGAATAAGCACGATAGCAGGATCACACCAATCAGCAGTGAGGCTTTGAAGCCAATTGGACCGATCGGATTAGTTCGTGCACTGATCCAAGAAACTAATTTTGTGCGTATGAATGTCGTAATGCTAACTGACAGCGACTTTTTCAACTGCGCATGTACCGGAAAGCGCGGGCCTATTTGAAATTATTAAATATGTACTTATAATATTACATTAATAATAAATTATTTTAAGAAATCAGTTTTTTCTTAGATTAAATAATTTGATCTTGTTACAGTACAAAACTTAAAGAATATTCATCTATATCTTTATTGATACTGTTTATTGATTTCAAATAGACACGCGCATTTCGATAATGCGTAGTTAAAAAAAGTCGCGGTCGGATAGCATCACTAATCGAATATGCCTTTGTAGCACATCTTTGATCTTGACAACAGTTCCACTGGACACGCAAACTCTTGTGTATCTCGAAGTTATTTCTGGACCAATTTTAATGAACAAGAGAAGTGAATAACAAGTCATTTTTAACCATATTTTCCAATTGGTGGCGCTGTCGTATTTTATTTTACTGCTTCTAAAATTTTGTTTGGATTCATACTTTTCCCAGTAATGGGAAATATCCATATATGTTATATGCTACTCAAACTATCTTCTCTCTAAGACGTTTTGTAGTTTCAAATTGCCAAGTGCTGGCAAGTGTTTTAGAATGTGTTTTGTTGCAAAATAGTAACGTGCTTTTGGATACTGCTATCTTCGAATGGCTTATGCAAGCGAGAGACAGAGGTGATTCAGTATTCGGATCGATTACTCAAGAGAAATTTCTAATATTAAACCAGATGCTGAAAAACGTTTTAGGAAGTAATCAGGAAAAGCATTTATTTTAACGTGTAACAGCAAAACTTCTTCCTCATTTCCGTTAAGTATATAGTTGACACTTGCTTCTGTATTAGAAAAAAAGATTTTTAAAATATTTTTTCCATGCAGAAAAATTCACCGGAAATGGGACGTTCATACGCCCCTAACTGTTTACCTTCGGTGGACCTCGCTAATTGCAACCGTTAGTCCCAAAATTTAAGAGAAATACAGGTTCAACTGTATTTTCAACGTTATTTTCTACTATTTGAACTAAAAATACGCATCCTACCGTAAAGTAGTTCTAAGTTTCCTTTTTTTCATAGCCTGTGTCGCTTATCCAAAAATTCCATTTCTTTATTCATGATGTTGCTTTTTACAAATAAAACAGAAGCTACGTACCCTTTAAAAAGTGATTCATAATAAAGGCCATAGCTGGGTGAGCATGGTCGGTCGGCCTTGGCAGATGTTTCGTTCATATTTGCGTGGACAGTTTCTACTATTATAAGACTGCTTTACCCCAAGTGCCAACTTCAACAAACAAACAAAATTTACAAAAGTTATAACATTTCTTTAAAAAGATTCAAAAATTAAATTTTTTTTAAAATGTCTGAATCAATTCTTGTGGGTAAAATATATGTTGCACAAGATTCAGATTCAGCGGTTCAGAAAAAAATAGGAAGTCAATTTTGGCAAATAAAAAGGAATTACAAATTTTTTTTAAATTTTGAACAACTTTTTTTTCATTGAAAGCTTTTTGGTACAGCTACAATTTTTTCTATGATACACTCATGCCCTCAGTAATATATATATATATATTTATATTATATTACCCCCAACAAAGTATGCTATTTCATTGAAACAAGGGGTTTTCTCGATTTTAACTCATGTTTCTCTCAAATGAGCATTATCTGAAATCATAGGTATGTTTTTGCATAGATTTTACTTTACATCTTGCACTTTTCGATCTTTTTTGTATACTATTACATACTCCTTAGACTTACATACTACATACACCAAATATGTACAATAAACGCAATATGCACATTTTTTTAATCATGTCAGTTTACGAACAGTAAAATAGTAAAACCATTTTCTTTAGACTGGCTTTGAGGGTACTTGTCCCTACTATCTAGTCAGTTGAACTCATCACTTCACGCAAGATTTTTGACCTTAATAATAGAATTACATACGTCTATTTCCACTTGCAAATATAGTTTTGTATAGATTACTTATTTACGCTCCATACCACAAAATTCTTCAGTGTATTTTGAAGAAGCTACAACTTCCGTAAAAAATTACACTCTCAGATTTCCACAGATTTCGGCCGCGCATTTGAAATTCCAAAGACGTTTTTAATTATTATTATTATTATCAGTTTATGCGAATCGCGAAACTTTTTCCCTTGTTTTTCTTTGCAAATCTTAGTGGTCTTGAAGCTCTTATGGTTGCGGTAACGCATGTGGAAAAATGTTCTGGCGCTGCCTTAGCCCAGACCAGACCCTCTAGTTTCCAGTTTTGATGCTAAACAGACGGTCTGGCCTGGGCTTGGACAAAAGTATAACTTTTTTTCTGGCTAGCCCCATACCAGAATGTCTAGTCAGCCGCTAGGTATGGACTAGTCAGCCGCTAGCTATGGGCTGGGCAGTCGCGAGTTATCTTATTTTCTATTATGCTAAACACCCTGTAACTTTTTTGAA
>JAUELO010029352.1:0-10741 GCA_032357855.1 Amphibolips quercusostensackenii | reverse complement strand
AAATTATTTGAAATCTATGAAATTTTTTCTAAATCATTTAAATCTTCTAAAATATTTAAAAATACTTTATAATCTGATATCTTTTAAAATGTTTGGAATCCTGAAAAATTTTATGAAATTCGTTTTAAATCTTTAAAATCTTTTGAAAACGGTTAAATCTCATAAATATTTGTGAAATTTTTTTGAAATCTTACACATTTCTTGAAATCATTTTAAAATCTTCATAAAATCATTGAAATCTTTGTTAAATCATTAAAATTTTTCTGAAATTATTTGAAATCTATGAAATTTTTTCTAAATCATTTAAATCTTGTAAAATATTTAAAAATACTTCATAATCTGGAATCTTTTAAAATGTTTGAAACACTATGTAATCTTTCACAGACTATGCAATCTTTGCAATCTTTTAAAATCTTTGAAATCTTTGAAATTTGATGAAATTTTTTTGATATTTTAAAAACATTTTGAAATCTATGAAATCTTTATGAAATCTTTGTGAAATTATCGAAATTTTTCTGAAATTATTTGAAATCTATGAAATTTTTTCTAAATCATTTAAATCTTCTAAAATATTTAAAAATACTTTATAATCTGACATCTATTAAAATGTTTGGAATCCTAAATAATTTTATGAAATTCGTTTTAAATCTTTAAAATCTTTTGAAAACTGTTAAATCTTATAAATATTTGTGAAATTTTTTTGAAATCTTACAAATTTCTTGAAATCATTTTAAAATCTTCATAAAATCATTGAAATCTTTGTGAAATCATTGAAAATTTGTAAAATTATTTTGAAATATATGAAATATTTAAAAAATCATTGAAATCTTTTAAAATATTTTGAAATACTCTGTAATCTTTGAAATCTTTAAAATCTTTATGAAATTTGTTTGAAATCTTAAAAATCTTTTGAAATCTTTGAAATCTTTGTAAAATAATTTAAATCTTTGTAAAATATTTTGAAATCTATTAAATTTTTTTGGAAATCATTTAAATCTTCTAAAAAAAATGAAATACTTTATAATCTTTGAAATCTTTGAGAAATCATTGAAAGCTTTGTAAAATATTTTTAAATATACGGAATATTTACAAAATCCTTGTAAAATCAATTATATTTTTCTGAAATTATTTGAAATTTGGGAAATTTTTTAAAAATCATTTATATCTTCTCAAATATTTTGAAATACTTTGTAATCTGAAATCTTTTAAACTCACTAAAATATTTAAAATCTTCAAAATCTCAAAATTTTTTTGAAATCTATTAAATCATGAAAAATCATTGAAATCCTTGTTGAATATTTTGAAACCTATGAAATCTTTGCGGAAACATTAAAATTTTCTAAAATATTTGGAAATATTGAAATCCGTTAAATCTTTAAAATATTTGTAAAATCATTTAAAAATTTTCTAAAATTATTTGAAATTTATTACATTTTTTCGAAATTATTTATTATTTAAATATATTATTATTCATTATTTATGAAATTTGTTAGAAATCTTATAAATCTTTTGAAATCTATTAAATCTTTGAAACTTTTGTGAAATCATCGATATCTTTGTAAAATATTTTGAAATCTACGAAATCTTTGCGAAATAATTGCAATCTTATAAAACATTTTTAAATACTTTAAAATCTTTTTAAATCTCGGTGAAATCCTTAAAATCTTTATGAACTTTTTTTGAATTTTTACAATTTATTTGAATTCTATGAAATCTTGATGAAATCTTTGTAAAATCATTGAAATCTTTGTGAAGTATTTTGAAATACTTTGTAATCTGATATCTTTTAAAATCTTTGAAATCTTCAAAATCTTTATGAAATTTCTTAGTAATCTTGAAAATTCTTTAAAATCTATTTAATCGTTGTAAAATTATTGAAATCTTTGTTAAATCTGTGTCAAATGTTTTAAAATTGAAAAAATACTTTGTAACCTTTCAAAACTTAAAAAATTTTTTAAATTTTCATGGAATTTTTTTGAAGACTTACAAATTTTTTGAAATCTATGAAGACTTTATGAAACCTTTGTAAAATCATTGAAATCTTTGTAAAATATTTTGTAACCTTTTCAAATCTCTGTGAAATTTTTAAAATCGTTGTGTATTGTTTTTGAAACCTGACAAATATTTTAAAATCTTTATGAAATCTTTGTAAACCCATTGAAATTTTTGTAAAATTATTTTTAAATCTATGAAATATTCGAGAAACCATTGAAATGTTCTAAAATATTTTGAAATACTTTGTAATCTTTGAAAGATTTGTGAAATCGTTGAAATCTTTGTAAAATATTCTGAAATTTATGAAATCTTTGTAAAATCATTAAAATTTTTCTGAAATTATTTGAAATCTATAAAATTATTTTGAAACTATTTAAATCTTCTTAAATATTTGAAAATACTTCGTAATCTTTTTAAATCTATATGAAATCTTTTGCATCTTTGTGAAATCATTGAAATCTTTATTAAATCTTTGCAAAATCTTTTGAAATCTTTATAAAATCTTTATAAAATTATTGAAATCTTTGTGAAATCATTGAAAATTTCGTAAAATTATTTTGAAATCTATGAAATATTCAAGAAATCATTGAAATCTTCTGAAATATTTTGAAATATTTTGTAATCTTTAAAAATCTTTAAAATCTTTGTAATATATTTTGAAATTTATGAAATATTTGTAAAATCATTAAAATTTTTCTAAAATTATTTAAAATCAATGAAATTTTTTCGAAACCATTTAAAACTTCTGAAATATTTGAAAATACTTTGTAACCTTTTAAAATCTTTGAAATCTTTATGAAATCTTTTGCATCTTTGTGAAATCATTGAAATCTTTATTAAATATTTGCGAAATCATTGAAATCTTTGAAATCTTTATGAAATTTGTTTAAAATCTTACAAACTTTTGAAATCTCTATAAAATCTTTATAACATCTTCATAAAATCATTAAAATCTTTGTGAAATCATTAAAAATTTTGTCAAATTATTTTGAAATCTATGAAATATTTCAGAAATCATTGAAATCTTCTAAGATATTTGGAAATACTTTGTAATCTTTGAAATCTTTTAAAATCTTTGAAATCTTTGTACAATTTTTTTTAATTTATGAAATATTTGTAAAATCATTGAAATTTTTCTGATATTATTTGAAACCTATGAAATTTTTTCGAAACCATTAAAATCTTCTGAAATATTTTACAATCTTTTGAAATCTTTGAAATCTTTGAAATCTTAATGAAATATTTTGCATCTTTGTGAAATTATTGAAATCTTCATTAAATCTTTGCGAAATCTTTTACAATATATTAAATATTTGCGAAATCATTGAAATCTTCGAAAATGTTTGTAAATACTTTGTTATCTTTGAAATCTTTATGAAATTTGTTTAAAATCTTACACATCTTTTAAAATCTTTATAAAATCATTAAAATCTTGAAATTATTGAAAATTTTGTAAAATTATTTTGAAATTAATGAAATATTTAACAAATCATTAAAATCTTGTAAAATATTTTGAAATACTTTGTAATCTTTGAAATCTTAAAAATCTTTATGAAATTTGTTTGAAATTTTTAAAATCTTAAAAAATATTTGTAAAATCATTAAAATTCTTCAGAAATTATTTGAAATCTGAGAAATTTTTTCGAAATCATTTAAGTCTTCTAAAATATTTTAAAATCATTGAAATTTTTAAAATCTTAATGAACTTTTTTGGAATTCTTACAATTCTTTTAAATTCTATGAAATCTTTATGAAATCTTTGTAAAATATTTTGAAATACTTTGTAATCTGATATCTTTTAAAATCTTTAAAATCTGTATGAAGTTTGCTTAAAATCTTGAAAATCTTTTAAAATCTACGTAATCATTGTAAAATTATTAAAATCTTTGTTAAATTTTTGTAAAATGTTTTGAAATTTATGAAATACTTTGTAACCTTTGAAATCTTTTGAAATCTTTTAAATCTTTATGAATTTTTTTTGAAATCTTTCATATCATTTAAAATCTGTTAGATCTTTGTGATATTTGTGAAATCATTGAAATCTTTGTTAAATATTTGTAGAATATTTTGAAATCTATGAAATCTTTGCGAAATCATTTTAATCTGATAAAATATTTTGAAATACTTTGTCATCTTTGAAATCCTTTAAAATCTTTTGAAGTCTACTTAATCTTTGAAATCCTTGTGAAATCATTGAAATCTTTGTAAAATATTTTAAAATCTATGAAATCTTTATGAAATCTTTGTTAAATCATTAAAATTTTTCTGAATTTTTTTGAAATCTCTGACATTTTTTCGAAATCATTTAAATCTTCTAAAATATTTTGAAATACTTTGTAATATGTAATCTTTTGAAATCATTCAAATGGTTTACATTTTAATGAAATTTGTTGTAAATCTTAAAAATCTTTTGAAATCTGTTAAATCTTTAAATTTATTCGTAAAATCATTTAAAAAATTATTTAAAATCTATGAAATTTTTTCATAATTACTTCAATCTTCTAAAATATTTGTAACTACTTTTTAACCTTTAAAAACTTCTGAAATGTTCTGTAAAATCTTTAAAATCTTTGTAAAAACATTGAAATCTTTGTAAAATATTTTAAAACCTATGAAATCTTTATAAAATCTTTGTGAAATCATTGAAATTTTTCTAAAATTATTTGAAAGCTGTGAGATTTTCCCGAATTCATTTAAATCTTCTAAAATATTTTGAAATGCTTTGTAATCTGAAATCTTTTAAAATTACTGAATCTTTAAAACCTTCATGAAATTTGTTTAAAATTTTACAAATCTTTTGAAATCTATTAAATCTTTGGAATCTTTGTAAAATCATTGAAATCTTTGTAAAATATTTTGAAATCTATGAAATCTTTGAAAAATCATTGTAATCTTTAAAATCTTTATTAAATCTTTGCGAAATATTCTAAAATATTTGCGAAATCATTAAAATCTTCTGAAATATTCGCATATACTTTGTAATCTTTAGAATCTTTTAGAATCTCTGAAATCTTAACAATTGTGGTAATTTTATTTTGAAATCTTACAAATCTTTTGAAATCTTCATGAAATCTTGTTATAATATTTTGAAATCTATGAAATACTCTGTAATCTTTAGAATATTTGTAAATCTTTGAAATTTTTATGAAATTTTTGTTGTAATTTTACAAATATTTTAAAATTAATGAAATCTTTATGAAATCTTCGTAAAAGCATTGAAATTTTTCTGAAGTTATTTGAAATCTATAAAATTTTTGAGAAATCATTTAAATCTTCTAAAATATTTTGAAATACTTTGTAGTCTGAAATCTTTTGAAATCTTTGAAATATTTAAAATCTTCATGAAATTTGTTTAGAATCTCAAAATTTGTTTAAAATCTCAAAATTTGTTTAAAATCTCAAAATTTGTTTGAAATCTATTAAATCTGAGTAATATTTGTGAAACAGGTCTCACATTACTTACGTCATTAAATATGGGGAACAAATGTTACTTTTTGACAAGCTCATAGGCGACTTTTTTCGCGCTTAAAGGATAAAAAATTCAGGATAAAATCATAATAATTCAAAACAATTTAAGTTGGATTCAAAAGAATAAAAATAAATTGGAAAAAAATTAGGAAAAAAAATTTGAAAAAATAAAAAAAATTCTATTGATTTCCGAAAAATTGGAATTAATTTAGAGGAATTTATAGTAAACGTGAATAATTCGATAAAATTGATAAAAATTCAAAGTGCCTTAAAATAAACTTAAATAAATTAAAAATAACTTGAAAATATAAAAAAACTCCATTAAATTCAGTAACTTTGAGGTATGCTTAGAAAAATTCAATGGAATTCAAAACAATTTGATGAAATGCATAAAAATTCAAGGTGAGCTTAAAAGAAGTTAGGATCAATTAAGTAAAATAAAAAAAAAAAATTATTGAATTAAATAGAATTAAGCGAATTGAACAAAATTCAAGTAAATTAACAAAATTCGAGATAATTCCAAAGAATTCAGAGTGAATTCCAAAAAAATGTCAAATCTTTGTAACCCTACTAAATTCTAACGAAACTTTTAAGTTAAATTCAAAAGCATTCAAAAAATTTGAGCAAGTCTTAAAATCGAAAAAATTAGATTGATTACAATAAATTTTGGGAAAATTCAGAGAAATTTAAAGGAAATGAGAAAAATTAGATGAAATTCATCAAAAATCAATCTTAATTTAAAAAGCAATCAAGTGAATTGAAAATAATTTAAAAATATGAAAAAATTAATTAAACTGAGTAGAATGAAGTAAATTTAAAAGAATTCAAACAAATTCAAAAGAATTTAAAAGAAATAAATAAATATTCAGAAAAAATTCTAAATAAATTGCTAAAAATATTTGAAAATCTCTGCAAATATTTGAAAACCTACAAAATCTTTTACTTCTTGTGAATAAATTCTTTGAAATCCATTAAAATATTAAATTCTTTTGAAATTATTAAAATCCTTAGAAATCCTTTAAAATGGTTTAAATCTCTTGTTAATACCTTAGAATTTTTTTAAATGCCCTAAAATATTTTAAAGTCTTTGAAATCTCTTCAAACTATTGACATAAATAAAAAAATTCTGGGAATCTTTTAAAATACCCTAAAATATTTCAGATTTTTTTAAATTCTACTAAATTACTGAAATTATTTAAAAATTTGTTTGCAACCTTATAAAATAGCCTAAAATATTTCCAATCTTGGTAAATCTTTTGAAATCTTTATGAAATCTTTATAAAATCATTGAAATCTTTGTGAAATCATTAAAAATTTTGTAAAATTATTTTGAAATCTATAAAATATTTAAGAAATCATCAAAATCTTCTGAAACGTTTTGAAATACTTCGTAATCTTTGAAATCTTTAAAAATCTTTGAAATCTTTGTAAAATATTTTGAAATTTATGAAATATTTGTAAAATCATTAAAATTTCTCTAAAATTATTTGAAATCTATGAAATTCTTTTTCAAAACCATTTGAATCTTCTGAAATATTTGAAAATACTTTGTAACCTTTTGAAATCTTTGAAATCTTTATGAAAGCTTTTGCATCTTTGTGAAATCATTAAAATCTTAATTAAATCTTTGCGAAATCTTTTGAAATATATTAAATATTTGCGAAATCATTGAAATCTTCGAAAATGTTTGTAAATACTTCGTTATCTCTAAAATCTTTATGAAATTTGTTTAAAATCTTACAAATCTTTAAAAATCTTTATAAAATCATTAAAATCTTTGTAAAATGATTGAAAATTATTTTTAAATCTATAAAATATTTAACAAACATTAAAATCTTGTAAAATATTTTAAAATACTTTGTAACCTTTGAAATTTTTTAAAATCTTTTAAATCTTTATGAATTTTTTTTGAAATCTTACAAATCATTTAAAATCTGTTAGATCTTTGTACTATTTGTGAAATAATTGAAATCTTTGTTAAATCTTTGTAAAATATTTTGAAATCTATGAAAACTTTTCGAAATCATTTAAATCTTTTAGAATATTTTGAAATACTTTGTAATCTTTGAAATTCTTTAAATTTTTCAAATCTTTTGAAATCTACTTAATTTTTGAAATCTACTTAATTTTTGAAATCCTTGTGAAATCATTGAAATCTTTGTAAAATATTTTGAAATCTATTAAATCTTTATAAAATCTTTGTTAAAAAATTCAAATTTTTCTGAATTTTTTTTAAATCTATGAATTCTTTGGAAATCATTTAAATCTACTAAAATATTTTAAAATACTTTGTAATCTGGAATCTTTTAAAATTATTCAAATTGTTAACATTTTCATGAAATTTGTTGTAAATCTTAAAAATCTTTTGAAATCTATTAAATCTTTGAAATATTTGTAAAATCATTAAAAATTTTCTTAAAATTATTTGAAATCTATGAAATTTTTTCATAATCATTAAAATCTTTTATAATATTTGTAAATACTTTGTAACCTTTGAAATTTTTTAAAATCTTTGTAAAATCTTTAAAATCTTTGTAAAATATTTTTGAAATCTTACAAATATTTTAAAATCTTTATCAAATCTTTGTAAAATCATTGAAATCTTAGTGAAATCATTGAAAATTTTGTAAAATTATTTTAAAATATGAAATATTAAAAAAACCATTGCAATCTTCTAAATATTTTAAAAATCTGTAGAGATCTTTTTAATCTTTAAAATCTTTATGAAAACATTGAAATCTTTGTAAAATATTTTGAAAACTATAAAATCTTTATAAAATCTTTGTAAAATCATTGAAATTTTTCTAAAATTATTTGAAAGCTGTGAAATTTTTTCAAAATCATATCAATCTTCTGAAATATTTTGAAATGCTTCGTAATCTGGAATCTTTTAAAATAACTAAAATCTTTAAAATCTTTATAAAATTTGCTTGAAATTTAACAAATCTTCTGAAATCTATCAAATCTTTGAAATCTTTGCAAAATTTTTGCGAAATCATTGTAATCTTTGAAATCCTTATTAAATCTTTATGAAATCTTTCGAAATATTAGCGAAATCATTGAAATCTTTTAAAACATTAGTATATACTTTGTAATCTTTAAAATCTTTTAAAATCTCTGAAATCTTTAGAATCGTTGTGATTTTATTTTGAAATCTTACAAATCTTTTGAAATCTATGAAATACTTTGAAATCTTTGGAATCTTTTGAAATCTTTGAAATCTTTATGAAATTTCTGTTAAAATTTTACAAATATTTTAAAATTAATAAAATCTTTATGAAATTTTCGTAAAATCATTGAAATTTTTCTGAAGTTATTTGAAATCTATAAAAATTTTGAGAAATCATTTAAATCTTCTAAAATATTTTTAAATACTTTGCATTCTGTAATCTTTTGAAAAGTTTGAAATATTTAAAATCTTCATGAAATTTGTTTAGAATCTCAAAATTTGTTTCAAAACTCGAAATTTGTTTAAAATATCAAAATTTGTTTAAAATCTATTATATCTGAGATATCTTTGTGAAACAGGTCTCACAGTACTTACGGCATAAAATATGGGGACCAAAGGTTACTTTTTGCCACGCTCATAGGCGACTTTTTTGCGCTCAAAGGATAAAAAATTCAGGATAAAATCATAAGATTTTAAAACAATTCAAATTAAATTCAAAAAACTAAAAATAAATTCAAAAAAATTTTTTTTATTTAAAAAATTCTATAGTTTTCCGTAAAATCAGAATGAATTTAGAGGAATTAATGATAAACGTGAATAATTCGATGAAATTGATAAAAATTCAAAATGCCTTAAAATAAATTCAAACGAATTGAAGATAATTTCAAAATATGAAAAAACTTCATTGAATTCAGTAACTTTGAAGTAAGGTTAGAAAAATTCAATGGAATTCAAAACAATTTGATGAAATGCATAAAAATTCACGATGAGCTTAAAAGAAGTTAGAATCAATTAAATAAAATTTTTTAAAAAAATTATTGAATTAAATAGAATTAAGCAAATTGACAAAAAATTCAAGTAAATTAAAAAATTCGAGATAATTCCAAAGAATTCAGAGTGAATTCCAAAAAAAATGTCCAATCTTTGAAACCCTGCTAATTTCTAACAAAACTTTTAAGTCAAATTCAAAAGCATTCAAAAAATTTGAGGAAGTTTTAAAATCGAAAAAATTAGATTGATTACAATAAATTTTGGGAAAATTTAGAGATATTTAAAGGAAATGAGAAAAATTCAATGAAATTCATCAAAAATCAAGCTCAATTTAACAAGCAATCAAGTGAAATAAAAACAGTTCAAAAATATGAAAAAATTAATTGAACTGGGTACAATTAAGTGAATTTAAAAGAATTTGAGCGTATTTAAAAGAATTCAAGAGAAATGAATAAAAATTCAGGATGAATTCTAAATAAATTGCTAAAAATATTTAAAAATCTCTTCAAATCTTTGAAACCTTGTGAAATCCTTCGCTTTTTGTGAATAAATTCTTTAAAATTTATTAAAATAATAAATTCTTTAAAATTTATTAAAATAATATATTCTTTTGAAATTATTAAAATTCTTGGAAATCCTCTGAAATGGTTTAATTCTCTTGGAAATACCTTAGAATCTTTTAAAATACCCTAAAATATTTTAAAGTCTTTGAAATCCCTTCAAACTATTAAAATAAATAAAAAAATTCGGGGAATCTTTTAAAATACTCTAAAATATTGCAGATTTTTTGAAATCCCACTAAATTACTGATATCAATTAAAAATTTGTTTGTAACCTACTATAATAGCCTGAAATATTCCCAATCTTAGCAAATCTTTTGAAATTCCTTGATATATTTTAAAGCTCTTGAAAATGCCAAGGAATTTGACAAAATTCCTGAAAATATTTAAAATCATTTAATAATTTTGTCAATTGATTCTCGGAAATAAATAAACTAATACTTTTGAAAAGTAAAAAAAATCTATTAAATTAAGTGAATTTAGAAAAAATCCAAGAAAATAAAAAAATTCCGAAGAGTTTAAAAGAGTTTAGGATAAATTTATAAGAATTTAGAGTGAATTCCAAAAACTAATGTCAAAACTCTTAAAATCTTTAAAAACACACGAAAAACATTACTTTTCTTGAACAAATTCTTTAAAATGTACTAAAATATTATTAAATTCTTTAAAATTCTATTCTTGTAGAATATTTTGAAATCTATGAAATCTTTGCGAAATCATTTGAATCTTTTGAAATATTTTGAAATACTTTGTAATCTTTGAAATCCTTTAAAATCAT
>JAUELO010029343.1:0-10742 GCA_032357855.1 Amphibolips quercusostensackenii | reverse complement strand
GAAAACACCCACTGCTAATAGTGCAGAATAAAGTTTTTGAACCAAGCTATTCTGGGTGCTCTTACTCTAGACGACGACGCACACCACCGCGCTCAGAACTACACCCTAATCCCTTTCTCACCCACCGCTTGCTGGTGAAATAGAGCAAGTAGCTTCTCACCTCCCTTTCCACCCACGACCTGATGGTAAAATTTAGCAAGTGGATTGCCTCCTCCTTTCCACCCACTGCCTTTTGGTAAAGTACAGCAAGCAGCCTCCAATCTCTTGGCACATCTCTCCTCCTCCCATTTTTTCGTGACTCTCAATCGCCATTCCTCAACAGTTTTTTGACAGGCTACCAAAAGCTACTACCCTGCACTACGACCCCTTTTTTAAACCCCTATTATCCTGCAGCTGCTTGTACTCTTATTCGAGTTTCTCACATTTACTAATTGAAACAGTGATCATAAGTACGACTATATAATTTGCAGCATACGTCTGTATGCAGGGTGTTTATTCAAAAAAAGCCACACATTTTAGAAGAATTTTTCTTATTTCTATAAAAAAAACGTCTATTGTGGAAAGTGTTTTATTCTCATTTTATTCGAAACAAATCTCCTCACGAAAGCTTTTTATTCTATAGCACAAAATTTGCAAGTAATGTAAACTAATGCATAAATCCTATACATATAAGATTTATGTTTTAGATTCCTTAACTATAATTATGCAATAATATATACATTATAATTATTGAAGTCGTACAAACCTTATAACATATTTCACAATTACTTTTCTTAAAAAGAGGAGCTGGTTTGAAATTATTCATGTCTCATGTGAAAAATATGCAAGTAACAAGTAAGTTTCTCTTCACACGCCAATATGAATTTCTTACATTATTTTACAGTTTATTGCGCGTGTTCTACATCGTGAAGAAAGAAGTATCAGTTTGACATCATTAAAATAATACATCCGGAAAAAATAACCAGACTGTACTGCGACTGCATCTATTTTTTGACGGCATGCTGAAGTACGTTGAAAGCCGTATATGATGCATGTATTATCTAAAATATAAACCATTTTCATTAGTATCCCATTGCATTGTTAAATTTTTACAATTTTTAAAATAATTTTTTATTTATACATTCAAAAGTATTAATGTATGTCAAATAATTTATTAATCTTAATGAACAATTATTTTTTTATTAGTTTTACTCAGGACATGACACAATCTGTCATGTGCTTAAATAGGGCTCTAAAACCCTGTTCTCACTTACATTCAAAATTAAATACCGCCTTAAAGTACAATAGATGTATTTACTATAGGGTATTCATATGTGCTCATCTTGGGAGCATTTTTCTTTCTCATAGGTGTAAAATAAATTTGCTTTCACATAAATCGTATTTTCAGAAAATCAGAGAGCCTATCAAAATGACAATTGATGTGTTTTGTTCTAATGCGAAACTTCTAAATTTACGGTAGTTTTATATTCTAAACTTTAAAAAATTTGCTTCATATATATAATATAACAATTTTTTGAAACTCTATAAGTCGCTATTGGTTAATCAAGAATTGTTATCGAAAGTTCGACAATAGGTCAATTCACGCATCTCGAAGACGCGAACAATTACATCAAATAAAATACTATTAGATTCCCAAGAAACAAAAACTTCTATTGAAAAGAGAGTGAATAATTTTGTTAAGAAATTTAAAAACGATATTGGTAGGTACTGGTAGGCCATGAAAGTTTCAACAATAGGTGGATCGATGGGTCCCGAAGACGAGAACAAATAGACCAGAGATCGTAGTGCTATATTTTGAATATTAAAAAAGTTTTTCTTATATGAAAAGGGTAATTTTTGTGAAACCAATAATCTCAAAAAGAAACTAATTTCACAAGGCCAATCTGAAACGAAATCCTATCAGACCTGAATATCGATCAGAGCTACAATTCACCCAATTTTCACGATCATAGCTCTTCTAGTTTTCGAGATATGGTGAACAGTGAAACGTTTTATGAAAATTGTATTTTCGAGCTCCTGGGGTCAAATTATAACGAAATATGTAAAAAAATCAGAGCACTCCAAAGACACGCGACTATTGTTTCACGCGCTTCGCACTCGATAATATATTCATCTCGCGCTTCGCGCTCTTTCATCTATTTAGCTCGCGCTACACGCTCGGTCTTTGTATTTCCTTAACATTTGTGCACATATCTTTTGAGGTTGAAGGTCAAAACATTGGCAACTGTAATTTCGTGATTGAGAATTCTTTTTCGTTGAAGCTCCTTTGGCTTTAACGGACACATTTTCATCACGTATCTCGTGCTTGACACTTGATTTAATCCAAAGTGCGAACTTTTCTATATTAAGCTTAACTCTATTGTATCAAATGTATATAACGTTTACTTCTTTTTCTCGAACTGGTACTGCTTATTCATATATTGCAAATAAAGTACAAATTTTATTCATCATGATTACTGTAATATTTTTGTCTTACTTTGCATTATATTTTATTCTCAGCTACACTAAAAAATGTATCATTTCAATTCATAACATGCATTGGTATTGTGACATACGTATTCTCATTGCCTCATTTTTATAATTAAAAAAGTTGCGCATTCACTAAGAAAAAACATTTTGTTATTAAACATGTTATTGCAACTTGTGTCCTTCTTCAACGTTTGTCAATTTTTTTTCGTACCCTGACGGACAAAACTATCTTGTCACCTCTTCTTTGATAAAAAAGAGAATTAAAAAAAAAAATTTTAAAGAATTAAATGCTCTAAAAATTCTTCAAAACATGAACCTAGGATAAAGTCAGTTTGTCTATTTTCTAAGTAGATATTGAAAAAATATTGTAAATTTCAATCTTTTCTTAAACTTGTAATAGCTCCCGTAATAATCGATACTTTTTAATGTTTTTGGGCTTATTTTAAAGCTATTTTTGCACAGTATCGCAACAACTTAAAAGCGTAAATCAAAAAAATTTCCTATTGAAATGCGAGAAATTAGGCTATTCTTCCACGTTATTGCAACAACTTATGAGCGTGAACATAAAAAATTTGCCTATCACAGGGCGAGAACTTGAAGTTGTTCTATGATCATAAATTGTTGCGATACTGTGCAAAAATAGCTTTAAAATGAGCCAAAAGAATACAGACTATTACAGAATTCATTGAAATTTAAGAAAACATTGGAATTTACACTATTTCTGCAATATCTACTTAAAAATTGATAAATTGGCTTTATCCTGGGATCATTTTGCACAGAATTTTGAGAGCATTCAACTCTTTAAAGAAAAATTTTTAAGCTCTAACATAAATAAAAGTAATAGAACTGAATCATTCATAAAAAAAAGGTGTCCGAAAACTTTTGATTGGCAGCGCACCTTACGTCGTTTTTCTGTAAATTTAGGTTCTTTATTTTCAATGTTTTTTTTACGATTAAAACAAAAACTACGCGTCCAATCAAAAAATTAATTATTACAAATTTATAGGTGTCTTCCAGGTAAACAACTTTTGTTTTCTTATTTTTTTTTCTTAGCTTGTGTCGTTTGTCCTAACATTTTATTTTTCTATTTTTAATGTTGTTTTTTACGAATAAAACCAAAGCTACGTGGCCTATAAGAAATTGAATAATAACAAATTTGTTGATATTTTTGTGGGACGTGTTTTTTGTTGAATCATCGTCTTTTAATAGACTTAATGCTTTCACGATGATTTTTTATAATAGAAGAGTTTTTTTTGGGCTTCATACCTCTGCAAAACTACGAATCTTTTTTTGTATCTTGCATAATTTAACAGCAAAATAGAATTTTTGATTTTCCATTATTTTTAGTGCGATCAAAATTTCAGATTTTTCAAGAAAATTCAAATAGTTGTTATAATAACCTTGTAGGCCTTTCAAAAATCAACGTTTTTCTTTTCTTCGCTTTTTTTCACATTTCGCGTTGTTTGGCTTAAAAATTTTCAGTTTCGTTTGTTTTTTTTTTTTTAATTTTTAAAATGCTTCGACTCTAATAATTTATTTCTGATCGAAAATATTAGTGAAGAGTGATTGTTAGAGTTACCGAGTGCTACAAAGAGCTTTTCATAGATTTTTAAATCTTGAAAAAAATGGTCTCGAAAATTTTTAAAATGCTTTAACTTTTAAAATTTTGATCCGAAATACCTGGTTAACGAACCATATTCTTCTTTTTGGTCTCTTAAACTGCATGTCAAAGTACAAATTAATTTGATTAGTATTACAAAAGTTATCCGGTGCACAGCCGACGACAACGACAAAAACGACAGCGACAGACACCATCGTGAAACATTTTTTTTCTGATTCAGGGGGTCTTGAAACACACAGAATTAAAGATATCCTTATATTTAGTTTTTACATAGTACTGTGTCCTGCTCATTTTAATGAGAATGTAAAAAGTAGATTTGAAAATTTTAATTATTACAAACCTCCCTCTATGTAGAAGCAAAATTAACAAAACTAAGGGGCGGTATTCTATAACCGCCTATACATTTTTCTTGCTGATAGGAGTTTGCTCCAAAAAAAATTTTTAAAAAGTTTTAAATTTCAATTCGAAAAGCACATATTTATCACAGAAAATTGAATAGCGCATTTTTTCTCCAAGCAAAAAAGTTGTAGCTTTCACCTTTTTGGAAGTTACTTGGAAGAAATTTGTCTTTTATAGTACAGTTTTTTTGTTCCTTATTATTTAAATTTGTCAAAATTCTGAGTCGTCTAAGAATTTCATAATAATTTGTACAGAAAGTATTTTTTATGATGTTCTGCATCTAATAGACTTAATAACATATGGATATATTTGTTAAAATAAAAGTTATTAAATTTGACCTGAGACATTGTACCTATAATGCTCTTACATGTTCAAATTCATAAGGAATTGCGCGTATTTTGAGAAAACTTAGTAAGAAATTTCTTCAGAACAGCATAACTATGTATATTCTACGAAAATAATCAATCGAAATAAGGGGTTTACTTTGTCCGTACGGCTTGTTTATTTACACGAATGCATCAACTAGGCGTGTTTACGTAAAAAATATCTTAGGTTATTAAATTCAAATTACTAAATAAGACTTTGTCTTAAGAAAAAAAAGCTATAAATAAATATTAATTATAGGAATTTTTTAAATGATTAAAATATATAGGCGATTATAGAATGTAGTATCTCATTTGCAGTATTTAAATATAATAAAAATTTAAATGAGCTGAACTGACGTACCTTTATATATTTCAAATTACTTACTGAAATTTCAATACAATATCCACATTTTTTAAATTATGCTTCCGCCGAATATAAACCATGTAATTGGTCACGTGACACCCTGTTGCATGCCCCTTAATAATAGTTTAATTAATATTTTATTTTCGTTGTATCACAGACGAATTGTTAATAAATTAATAATTTAATATAAATAATTATAAATAAATAATGATTGAATAGTAGTTTTTTTTTAATATACCGGAAGAAATAAATAATTTTAAAAAGTATTGATATTTCCTCTCTCTTGTGAAATCTGTTTATAATATTAGCTTAGTGACTTTGTTTATGACTGATTTTGTGTAGCAGTTTCTCATGTTTCAAAGTACTTTCAGGGAAAAATAAAAAACGAAAAAAGAGCAAAGAAAAGGGCTAATAAGGCTAAAATTAACATGATACTTACAGAGATAAAAGAAGAAATGTTGACTTTGATCACAGAAGCTGACGATATCACAATTGGTTTTGATGTGCATATCATCATCGTGATGATATTGAGTTTTGTGTCTTTTCTAAGCGAAGCCCAATCCATTTCGAATAAAGTTTTTTGGATTCTAGTACTCTACAATAAAAAATTAAAAAATTACTATTTTTCCACTAGCCGAAGTTTGGTGGGACTGACGTTATAACTAGACTTTCCAGCCTACGATGACTAACTACTTAAGTTGGACATGATCTTAACTCGCAAAATGCATTTTTCGCATGAAGGTGATAGATGAATGTGCACTTCAAAAAATGGGCAATACAAACAATAAAATAGTCTCGGAATGGACTGAAACTTTTATTGTCGAAAAGCATGCACCCGGTAAAGGTGAAAGTAAAGTTTTAGGCCCGCAAGAAAGCTAGATATTTTTTATGTGTACCTGAAACAAGGAAAAAAGGATGCGACATAAAAAAGATACAAAATGGGAAGTTGAAGGTCGGACTTGAATTATGGTGAGAAGTAGATAGCAAACCACATGGTAGTTAATGGGTCAATTTAATTATGAATAAGAGAGCAAGACAAAATCTTAGGTATAATAAATTTGTATCTCCTAGATTGTTGTAGGTTAGAATGAAAGTGGAAACAAGAAGATTATTTATCATATCGCGCTACACACAACCTAATTCTGATCAACAAAAATGACTAATGTCCTCGCAGAATGCAACATGTCATTTTCGAAGTACATTTTAATTCTAAACACGGATATGGATTCCGTTTGTTCCTATGACGTCTAGTTTAATAGATATTTGCCATTAAAATTGTTATACACGGAAAAGATTATTAGCTTGTCAGAGTGTAACTATATATTCAAGGTTCTGCGCAAAAAAAGAATACTACGGGCATGGACAGCCGTCTAAGCTATGGATTTGACCAAAGAAAATAAAAGGCTAAAGATATTTATCGCCTCAGCTTATTTCTCAAGCGAGGACTGTGATGCAAACTCCCTCCATACAGCGTGGGAGAGTACGAACTTGAATGACAGATGGAGAGACTTAATCGAATACCTAGCGGACAATTAGCTGGAGTAATGGATTAAGGAGAAAGGTAGTAAGCTAGAGTCTCCGATGAGAAGTTTTTCTCGGACCACGAAAATATCTTGTTCTGGTTAAATATTGGAAAATTCATGGTTTTAAAGATCAGAAACTCCAGGAATACGCTTTGGGACTTATATAAAAAGAGACTCACTGGCAGGCTTGTGGAATTCTCCGCAAGCATTAGTATCATAGATGAGTTAAAACACCCTCTGGATTTCCTGCGATGAACTTTGACTACATCATATGAGAACAATTGCCCTATAAGCACAGTTAAGTCTAGGAAAGGAGCAGAATGGTAAAATACCACCTAGACAAAATCGGTAAAGAGACAGAAGCGTTGTTGCAACAAGGCAAACAAAACTAAATTGTCTACAGTCTAAGACATCTATAAGACACTTGAGTGTGAATATAATGAAAACATAAAAATGTTTAAAGAGAAAGATTAAAGGGGCTTCCACGAGCAATCTAAGAACATTCCTGAAACAGCTAGATTCCACAGGATCCTGGGAAAATTCCGGCTAGGGCCAAGAGCACCAGAGGGCCGATTGTAATTTTATTTCTAAGGTCATTAAGAACAGCGAGGTGGAATGGGCCGTAGGGTTTTTCTGTCCCTTCAAGTTACCGATTCAGATAGCTTCTACTGACAAAACTATTTTGGGCAAGCATTACCCTAAAACACGTGTCATCGGCATGGAAGGATATAAGAGTGGTCTTCATTTACAAACCTGGAAAGGACAGTTACACTGCTGACAAATATTTTGACTGATCAAATTAACTTTTATCATCCTGAAGACTTTAGAGAAGCTGTTCGAGAGATATATCGAATGTGAGGTGCTTTCAGCTTTTTGCTACACAAACGGCAGCACACCTTTCAGGCAGGCTCTTCGATAGAAAAAGCGCTCCATGCTGTCGTAGAAAAATTAGAGTATCAGCTAGAACAGATGTAGTAGACTGCAATCAACTCTTAGATATAGAGGGTGCCTTCAGCATTACTCCTCCAGAAGTGATCTGTCGAGAGGCTTTGAGGTGCGGCGCTTTAGAGCAGCTACCAAGCTGGATAGGAAGTATGCTACGCAAGATAAAACTCGAAACCAGATGAGGCGATGACCTAGTCAGAAAAATAGTGCTACGGAGTGCTTACAGAGGGTGTCCTGTTGCCCTCCTGTGTTGTACAATAGTAAACGGCCTCAGTAGGCTGAATAACGAGGGTTATTATACCCAAGGCTACGCGGGTGACATTGTGATCCTAGTCAGGTGTGCTAATCTGAATACGTTAAAAGCTCTTACAAGGTCAGCGCTGTGCATCGTTGAGCTCTGGTGCGATGGCTCAGAGCTCTCGGGAAATCCGGAAAGAACTAGACTGGCAATTTTCGTGAGAAATTACAAAGTGCTGAAAGTTAAGGCTTCTGTATTTTGCGGTGGGAGACTCACGTTTACAGATTCGGTTAAATACCTGGGAGGAATACCAGATAGTAAACGAAACTGGGCGAAGCACCAAGTGGCCTAATGCAGGAAGTTTATTACGCATAGCTTTGCTCTGCTCTCTTTAAACTAAGGCTCCTGTCTATATGCGGCTGTGGTCCAGTGGCAACGGGCGCAACCTAAAACGATGCAGTACAGGTTGCGACGATCATAAATGCTCACATTTAAAAGTTCGACTAGAGGTAAAAGGACTATTCCTACTGAGGCGGGAGGATTCATGCTCTGTGATGAGCCCCTACATGTTGCGATAACTGTAAGGGCAATTCACGCGATGAGCCGCCAGCAAGAGTAAATAAATGGAATCGGAGCACTAGACACTCAAGGCTTCTGAGTGACATCAGAACACTGTTGATTCAACAGATGAGGCAAAATAAAATAACAAAAAGCTTTAACTTCACGAAAACTTTTCACGCCTGCATCCCAAGTATTTATATGTAGAAAGCGATTAGTAACCTGCTAGTCCAAAGAGAAATCTGCTGTCCAGATGGCTCCAGAGAAAAGTTCAGGCCAGGATCAGGAATCAGTGGCAGCACGAGAAGGTGATGAATAGATATCCCACTTGGAATTTATGCTGCTGTCTTTGAGTCGAGAGTACCGGCTGACCTTTTCTGTGCTGAGACATTATTAGAAGAAAACACTGCTAGTAGGCAGATCACGGTCTGCTCAAACAGTTAAGCGACATTAACTGCAGTTGGGCAACTAAACGTAACATCAAAGCTAGTTTTGGAATGAGGAATAACATTAAAACAACTTGAAGGGAATTTGAAGTGGCTTTCTCATAGGTTCTTGGTCGCACAGGAATCAAGGCCAACAAATAGCTGATAAGCTGTCAAAATTTAGCGCAGCAAGTCAACACATAGGGCCAGAACTGTTACTAAGACAAGCGTCTTGCAGCATCGGGATGGACATCAATAGCTGGATCTAAACAAAGCACCGGAAATACTGGGAACGAATTTAGGGTTGCCAAAAGGCGAAAGTCGTCCTGAGATACACTTACAGAATGGACAGAGGCAGAAAAATCCTGGTTTACCTAAAAATGACATAAGGGCAGTGGTTCGCATGACCACAGGGCACATCAACCTGAACTGTTATTTGCACAAAATAGGGCATGACCCTACAATAGGGTGCGGGAAATACGGCAAGGATGATGAAACATATCTGCCTCTCTTATGCCTGTGCTTGGAATTAGCTACACTAATACAGAAAACTTGTGGGTCCCATTTTATAGAACCGGTGGAAATTATAACGCGATCAGTGATTGATTTACTAGGCTTTAACAAAACGTCTGTGGTCAACTACGGAAAGCAAATAGTTAAGGGTGTGGCACAATAGGCTTTATAGCTCGGTGCGTCAAGGGAGCTCCATCGGGGCTTCCCGCCCGTCTTTGAACTTAACTAAAGTGAATGTTAGTGTGCCCAGAGGCAGAACGCGGAAATAATAGTCAAAATGTGTAAATGAGACCCTAATTCGAAGAAACATAAGAAGCCATAAAAGCACAAAAGCTTGCATGAGAAAATTTATGGACGTAAAAAGATAAAAAGGTATACTAGGACAGGAAAGTGTGGTAACAAATAGTTTATAAGAAATGCATGAGGATGCGTGTCAGTAGAGTATATGACGCCAATGACAAAAGACTTTAGGTACCAATGGACTCAAGTAAAGAGCTTTTCCTGATGACTTTATTAAGCTGTTCACTTAGGATAATCGATGGAGAGATTGATCAGCAGCCTTGGTTGGTGCAGTGTCGTGAAGCGAACGTTTTGTTTAAATAAACAAGACGAGAATGCTGGATTAAACTAAAAAATTTATATTTCCTTTCCCACATTACTCCTATCCTCATTAGACCAAACAATTTCAAGTAGAATATGCGAATTTGATCAGAACAACAAATTTAGCTACAACACGTATACATTTTAAATTAATAACTAACATCAAATCATAATAACCGACATCGAAAATAAATTATATATATAATATATTTACCTGTAACATGAGTTCATTTCCATAAAAGCAGAACAAGAAAAGTTGCATCATCATACAAATATTAAATAAAAGACCAGTTACAAAATTCACACTGAGTATACTCTCTGTAGACATTCGATAAACACCACAACTAATAATTGCCAAGCTCATGATACACTGAACAAACAGTATTTCGACGAAAGTTCGATTCAATAATTTCGTGAATCTGCAGAGAGAAGAAGCTTTTTGTTATTGCAGTTACAAACATTGTTGATTTTTAAGCAAATTCATTAAGTTGGAAAAGATTGATATTAAATAATTAAAATCTCATTTAAAAAATCAAGGCACCGGTGTTCAAGAAATCGCTTAGTAGGCTTGGGTCACGGTTTAAAATTCAAATAATAAGGGTTACTTAAAAAGTTAATGTTGTAGAGAAACATCTTATTGTTTACTAATAATATCAGCATCAACGAAAATCCTAGTGTATCACTTTTCTTTTGAAGTTGGAACAAAGGGACTTACCGCAGAA
>JAUELO010029321.1:0-10742 GCA_032357855.1 Amphibolips quercusostensackenii | reverse complement strand
ATTTTTAATGCTGTTTTTTACGAATAAAACAAAAAGTACGCATCGAATTAAAAAGTTAATTATACCAAATTTGTAGAGATTTTTTAGATGCACTCTTTCGAACTCATCATCTTTTGTATTATCTTGCATAGTTTGTCCGAAAAATGAAATTTTGGATTTTTTGTTATTTTTTTGTGCAATTAAAATAAGAATCTTCGATTTTTCAAAAAAATTCAGAAAGTTGTTATGATAAGTAAATAGAATGTTCAAAATGCAACGTTTTTCTATTTATGAGTTTTTTTCGTATCGTGCGTTGCTTGTCTTCAAATGTTCATTTTCTTTCGTTTTTTTGGATTTTTAAAATACTGTAACTTTAGTAATTTTGGATTCTTCAGAAAAAGTCATAAGCATAAATTGTTCATTTTTTTGAGTACTACTTATAACCATGCGTAGAATTTTTAAATCTATAAACAAGTAGTGTCAAAAATTTTCAAAATGTATTAACATTTTAAATTTTTATCCAAAATGGCTGGCTAACAAACTTGACCTTCAATTGAAGACACTAAAAGAGTATACTAAAGGCCAATCATATAGATGAAATTTTTTTAAAAGTTATTGTGCTCACAGGCAGAACTACCGACATACAGACATACAGAAAAAAGACACATTCGTAAAAACCTGTTTTCCGGCTGCAGGAGGTCTCAAAACGTAGACATTTGACGAAAACTGGAGGGATCAAGTTTTACACAAATATAATACCTTCTTATTGTAGGATGAGAATGTAAAAATAATTTCAGAGATAAAAATTTATTTCTCTTTGGTTGATAATGAATTTTTTTAACTAGGAATCTAACTATTTCAGTTTTTTACTTATCATTTTAGTTGAGAATTCTTTTTTTTTTTATTAAAAAGTTTATTATTTGTGAAAAAATTCAATTATTTTGTTCGAAATTGAACGATTTTGAAAGGAAATCATTTATTTGGGTTGAAAATTGATATGTTTTGTTGAAAATTATTTTTTTGTATAAAATGAACTGTTTTTTAATTAAATTTGAATTTTTTTGGTTGAAATATATAAACTATTACACTTTTAGTTGAGGGTTCATCTTTTTTCGTTAAAAATTAAATTTTCTGATTGAAAATTTAATTATTTAATTTTTGGTTAAAATGTTGTTATGTTAGTCATGACTAACTTATAAGTCAGTGCGCTGATTATGAATCTAACAATGGTCTGAGCGGGATGAGTATAGTATCTTTTTAATATTTTAGATGCTGAATATGAATTTGGACACAGATTTCCGCCAACACTCCAAAGTTTTCTTCTAGATACAAAAAATTTCCATGAGCCTGGGATAATTTAGAACCAAATGAAGGAACAGATTTTTCGATCGCTTGATAGGAACATCTGACTATTCTCAAACTTCAAAGAGAAAAAACCGGTTTCTCATGAATTTCGTATGGTACAGTTGCAGCTGACAAAGAACAAGTGTTATTTGAATCTGCTACCTTGGAGGATGCTTAAGACGATGGCATCTGCCCTAAAAAGAGATGTGTACAATGATTCGTTTTTCGGTCTACTAAGGCAATAGTTAGTTAGTTCGATTCACTTATACTAAGACTGGGCTACATTATATGTATGATGTTCAATATAATAAGGGTGACGTCGTACCTGAAAGAATTGCGTTCATTTAAAATTTTCCGCAACTAGGGAAAAAGCCTGACCTGCCGCCTTTCAGGTGAATTTAATACCAAGAGTATTTTATGTATAAAAAAGCTGATTTTCTCAGGAATTTTTTGCGTCTAGGGAAAAATCCCTACGTGATGGTAAAAGCCAGTCTCATGTTCGTATTTAACGCCCTGAAATACATAAAACAACATGCCTGATCTTTTTCCAGACGATTTGAATAACAATGGTTATTTCATACCTGAAAAGGTTGATTTTATAGGGAATTTTCCGCGTTTAGGAAAAAATCCTGACGTGCTGGGAAAAATGATGTCAGATTCGTGTTCAACGCCCAAAAATACGTATAGGTACCGTACTCTAATCTCTCGCACAAACCACTTGTTTTGTGTGCCTGTGTTATTTCAGTTTTCAAATTTATTGATTATTTGACAAACTTTTTGACATAAATTGATTCAATGACACCTCTTGCAAAAGTGTAATTTTGTTTAGCAAAAATTTAAATATTATAACAATAAGAAACATGTTTATGTTCCCATTAATGTTGTGATAAACCTGTGTTTACATGACCAATTTTAAAATCTCTTTTATGTTCATGAATTCTACTTTTCAATCTCCAGCTAGTTTCACTCATGTCATGTTTATTACAACCAGTGAAGTTTGTTGAATAAAGCACCTGAGTTATATATCAGTTATATTTGTTTATTTTTAAGAATTTTTCTAGTTGGTTGACAACTTTTCTTAAGCGTAGTTATTTTTCAAGTAAACGTTTATATACATTTTTCATAAGGATCTTCTTAATCTTTCAGAAAAACCTCTGACATATGGTAAGATAAGTTTATCAGTATTTTTTTAAAATTTTTTAACTATTTATTTTTATTCTTGTTCATCAGAGATGTATTGTATATCCTATAACTACGTTCTTTAGAGATATTCTCTAATTATGTTAATGGGCAGTTGTTTGAGTGTAAAGTGGCTTTTACTTAGTATAGATATTGTTTTTTTCTATTTTATATCACTTGGTTTAATACTTTTGTCGACTAAACGTTTTACTAAATAAACCTTTTTACTACATAAATGCTAAAATTCAAGTAATAATGTAGATAAGATTATCTGACAATTCCTTTTTGAAAAGGAATCTTTACATGAAACCAGATCCAAGGTCTGTCTATCGAAAATAAAGTTATCGAGCTCACTTTGCATGTTTTATTAGGTAAATAACCTGGGTAATCGATGCTTATTAACATTCTATTAGTTTATTTGCGTGAATTAACATTTGCAATTTGTATAATAACTTCGTATTAGCTGTTATTACTTTGTACCAATTAGGATGATCAATTGAAAAATACAAAAACATTTCAGCAATAATAAAATACGACATAATACCTCTGAATCATTTTTTTGTAAAACGTGCGGTCTATGCTTATCAACGGATGGCCCACTGGATATGTTCTCTTTTAAAAGGAAAGTAAACGACATGTGTTTCCTTTTTGATAAAAGAAATGACACAATTATAATTTTTTATCTCCTTAGGCTTATGACGCTGATTAATATCAAAAAGTTACCAGACATTTTTATATAACCATTTCTAAAAAATAAATGTGCTATCTATAAGTTTTTTCGTAATATCTCAAAACATGTCACCTCAGATTTTGACAAAATGCATAATAAAAGAAAGCTTAGAGTTTTTAGCTTCTAATTTTAGAAGGGCATGATAAGAGGCTTCACGATTTGAGAAATATCCATTACTCATTAAAATAAATATCTAATTGTAAGACTCCAGAAATCTGAATTTAGAAATGAATTAAAAAACAACTTGGTTGAACGGTGAACTACTTTGTCAAAACTTTACATTATTGTTTGAAGATTTATTTCTTTGGTAGAAAATTCAAACATGGTCTGAAAATTATTTCACCTTTTAGTTGAAACTATCAACTAAATGGCAATACTATGACATAGAAAATTTAGTTTTCAAATGCACATCAACATCTCAAAACCTTCAGCTTGAGCGATCCCTAAAAAAAATCAGACTGATAGAGAAGATTTGAAGATATAGTAGTCTAACAAAATATATTTTGTCATTTGCCTTTTATCTAACCTGTGATAACAAAAAATTCATCACTGTCACATAGAAAATTTCACTTTCCAATTAAAATCTACATGCGAAGACTTTTGATTTGAGCCATCTTCGCACAGAAAAAACAAAAAGTAAAAAGCTTTTTAAGTAAAATGCTAGGGGTAATCTTGGAATGAAAAAATCTGAAGATTGCCAAGAATGAAATATAAGATTGCTAATTTTAAAGAATATAATTCGCTCTGCAAATAGTTTATATCGCTGATTTCTTGATCTCTACTTCTAGATCCTTTTATGAGCATTTTGAAGATAAAGCAATACATTTTTTTTCAGTAAAAAAAAAAATAATAATCTTACATTTGTACTGATACTTATATTATAATAATAAGACGTTGATTAAAATTATTAGCTAACTTTTAGTTAATTACTATTTACACAAATGTTTTTATTAAAAATTAAATAAAAAGCTGGCCTGTTGCGTCAAACATTCGCAGATAATGTTAAAATTGGCACAGAAATCCAGTAGAAGCTTTTCGATTGCGTGTAACAGAAACAAATGTGATTTAAGAAGATTGATTGATTAAGAAGATTGCATATTGTTGATTAATATAACATATACATATAGTGGAAATTCACTTCTGTGTTTAACCTAAATTTATATTTAGGTTATAGAATAGATCAATAACGCATTAGGCTTGTCAAGAATCTTGATAGTTACTCTGTTCTACCACATTTCAAGATTTTTGCATGGAATTCCTCCTGGTGGACTGACCATCAGTTTGTAACGTTCTCTCACGTTTTCATTACATTCTTTTGTAGCATTAATTTTGCATTTTTTGATAGTCAAGTTTTCCCTAAGAAATTTAATATTATACAAATATTAACACAAATTTTGAGAACTGTAATTACTTTAGAGTGAATTTTACTTACTCGCAGGTGCCTAATTCAGGTTCAAGAAGTCCTAGTAAGACGTGAAACAATGCTCTTTTTCGCAACTCAAAAGGTTTTTGCAGAGCAGTACAATAATTCGTCTGTATGTTTTAAGAAGCAATCTCGATTTTCAGAAAGTGAATTGCCTTAAAAAAATATATTTGAAAGATAATTTTCGATAAAATTAGTACAATAATTTTACTCATACCGTTTGCTTAAATATTTTTAGTCACAAAAACTTTCTCATAGATGTGTCAATAAAAATATAAAACAAAAATTCTTGCTGTATGAGAGTCTGTCAGCAATCTCCCTAAAAAGTATAGCTATCACGTGTAACTTTTCTTTCTCATCCAAAGAAACGTCATTATCATCCAAGCAATTTTCCACTTCAAAGAAAACAACTTGAAACAGATTTTTTCACAGGTTGTGAACCGCAGAGTGAAAATCGTCAGATTTAAGATTTTTTATTGGAAATGCTAAGCCATAAATTTAGAATAATGCGTGATGGTAGAATCCGATTTCTTTGTCAAGAGTGCTTTCACTTCCACAGCGAGCGCGTAACTCTGTCCATGGTTTTTCCAGCCACTTTCTAACCGAAATCGAAGAATTTTGAGACTCATTTTCATGCATGTCTGCTTCGTCTTGCAAAATTTCTATAATTTTAAAATTATTTTGATATTTTTGCGGAATAACTTAGTGTGGTTTTGGTTATTATTAATATGAATCGGTAGAAAAGAAATTACCAATTACTTTTTCTATCCGCGATTTTTGCTCAGCTGCTACTTTTTCTTCCGAAATACCTGTCACAAATTAAAAATTATATTACGAATCTGAAAGAAAAACACTGAAACATTTTAATTTCTAAATTTTTTTATAATAATACATTATTATTTTCCTACAAATAAGACAGAAAAAGGCATAAGGTATAGGGACATATATTGCTTGTTACGAAAATTATGAGGTAATTATTATTCTAAAGTATAATTCAATGTAATTGCAAACCAAAATGTGTAACTATAATCATCAAAAACAATAATGTTCATATTGTTAGTATTATTTCATTCATTATTATTAGTCGATAGAAAAAAATTATCACTTGATTTAGTCAGCGGTGACTCTTCTTCAGAATTTATTTGAGCTGAGGTTTCATCACTTTTGTGAGAAAGACCTATCACAAATTAAAAATAAATCTATGAATCTCAAAACTAATTTTTTAAAACTAAAAGCCGGGACGCGTGTTTTCGATAGCTTATTTTCTAAATTGCCCTTATTTTACCATGCAATTCTAGCTCTTTTTTATAAAATAAAATATAAAAATGCATAAATTTAAAAACATACATTGCTTGATGGGCAAATCATCATGCAATAAATAATTGAAAATATAATTCATACATAATGCAAGGAAAATTTTTGACCAATACGATAAATAAAACATATTTTCGCGTAATAACTCAGTATTATTTTTATTATTACTAATATGAATCAGTACAAATAATTGCCAATAAAAAGGCATCAAATTTAAGAATGTATATTGCTTGAAAGTGTAATTAATTATCCAATTTTTAATTAAGAATATAATTAACAAAATCGAAAAAAGATCATTTTTAACGAATACCAAAAAGGAATTTTATTTGGGCAAAACTGTTTAGTATTATTTTGATTATATTACACTTATATACAAAATAATAATTATACTTTAATTAGAATAATCAATATACCTTCTCATTTTTTTGGGTTCAAACGGATTTCGCTTATTATTATCATTAATTGGTAAACAGAATAAAGAATTATCTCTACCACTTGTGATTCCTCTAGAGAATTTTCTTGAGATAAGGATTCGTCTGAAGAGTCTGTCGCAAATTTGAAGTTATTTTACGAATCTCAAAAATATATTTTTAAAGAAAAACACTGGGAAGTGTTTTTTAACATTTTTATTTTTCGATTTTCCCTATTTTACTACGAAATTTTAAATCTTTTTCTGAAATAACTTCCAAGCGCCTAAAATTCAGGAACATGTATTGCTCATTAGTGAAATTATTACGCAATTATTCATTAAAAATATAATTATTTAAATTGCAATTTCTATCATTATTTAACAATGCGCACTTTTTTTTGGTCCTAATATTGTTGTGTTATTAAATAAAACAAATTCTGGGCACAAAAACCCTAAATTTTGTTAGTCCTTTTACGTATTTTATTTCCAAAAATGGTGAACGTTAATTTTTTTATTGTGTTTTGCTTGACTTTTATTACTAGAATTTTGAAAATTGGATTATTTGAAATTTCAAAATTAAAAAATTTTGTTATTTCTTATTAACAGTGCTTAAAATGTAATGCTCTAAAGTAAAAAACTTTTGTAATTATTTAATATTTAATTTGAGGCAAATAAAAGGTTACAGTTTAAAATCGAAAACTAAATGGAATGTTACAATTTAAAAGCTTTTTAAATTCAAGAATTTTAAATAAATATTATAAAAATGTAGTATAGTTTCCCATTAACATTGATTACACAAATTTTTATAAGATTAGAATGTAAATTCTGATCCGTTTTCATGGTAAGTAGTTTATTTACAGAGGAACCAATTTCCGATGGTTCAGTTTTTATATATTCTAATTTTCAAGAACATATTCTTTGGCTTTTTTATTTAAAAAATTATTTAACTTTTAACACGTTATTTAGTATCATTACGCACTCTTGAAATCCTACAGTCAAATATTTTTTAATTTAAAATAAATAATTTTTTTAAATCTTGAACTAACAATCAGATCATTTTAACACTATGATCCCACTTTTTTCTCAATTTCACCATTTAAAGCCTTTCCGTACAAATTTTTTAAAATTTTAGTTAGAATGTTCAATATTTTGAAAAATTTTCAAATAAAAAATGTAATATTTAATTCCTAGTTCTAAAATCTTTATTTAAACGCTTGAATTTGAGAAATTATTTTCTAAATTTTTCATTGTTTTGAATTTTATTCTGGAGGCCTTCAATTGAAAATTGTTCACTTACGAATCGTTTAAACTAACAATAGTGCAGCTATCAAGTGTATTAATTTGGTATTTTATGATTTCTATGAATTTACAAAACAAGACAAATTTTTTTGCTCAAAATTAAAACCAAATAATTCAAAATATTTTAATCTAAAATTTATTAATTTGAGACTAAATTAAATTAAAACTGAACAATATTTAATATGTAAATCTTAAATTAATAAACTTAAAACTGACTATCAAATTTTCCCATATAAAACATTTTAATTATTCAATATATATTAGTGAAATCCAGCTATCATTAAAATGTTTAAATTTAAAACTACAACATTGTGAAATCCAAACAAGTAAGAAATATATAATAAACTCTTTTATAGTTGTACTTTCAAAAATATAATTTTACATTGAAATTATAAAAACTTTGAAGATGATAAATATATAATTAATAAGTATCATATCTAGATAAATAAACGCAAAAATTATTATTATTATTCATTTCATACGTGTAAATAGTTTCTGAATTAAATATATGTGATTTAGGGCACGAAAGAGGGCCAGATAAAGAATCTATATTTTGATCATTAACAGCGAATTGAAATTCCTCTTTGCATTTTATTCTAGAAAAGTAAAAAAAAAAGTTAAAAAAAAGCAAGAGGCTTCCCCCTATTATATGTTACCCAATTATAATTATTTTTTCGAATATAAAACGCATAACATTGCAGATCATCAAATCAAATTTCTTATCAATAAAATATTCCAAAAAATTATAAGTCACTTATTAATTAAAAATATAATTAAATAAGATTGCAAAAATAAAATGTTGTACTCGAACCAGGAGAGAATTAAAAAATACTCACCCAATGTTAGCAATAATGTAATGACTTTCAGAAAAAACATTTTGCTCTACTGTGAGTCAATGCTTTCAAATTTCCTTATTTATTAGGAGGGTCCATATATCACATGATAAGTTTGAACATAATTTCTGTCCCCCTTCTTCACGTGACCGTTCCTGTCGTTTTTAGTGAACTTTTCATTCCACCTCTTAGGATCACGTGATATATAAACGCCCTCCTAGAAAAAAGAGAATCTCTCTCCCACACTCATATTTAAAATGATAATTAAGCTTTAATTAAAATTATCAATGTACCTTCCTGTTTTCCGTGTTTAAACGAATGTATGCCTTTTTAATTTATCAGAGTGGAAGCTGCTGCTGACGAAAATTCACAGATTATCCTAAAAATATAACAAAAATTTAGTACATTCTTTTCGATTCACTTTTACGGAACCAAATATGATTTAGGAATTTTTAAGTACTATATTTTATTTCTATATTAATATAAATTTCATTAGTGACTGAAAATCAGCAAATACTAAGCTTTTAAATTTGCAAAAAAAGTGGAGAATTAAAATAATAATATAGAAAATATGATTCCATATCTATAAATAGATAACAGTATAAAAACAATCTTAGATGAAGCAGATTCAAAAATGTTTTTCCTTTCTTCAAATGTTTTAATTTTCAATAACTGTTTTAGCAAATATATTCGGTCTTATGGTCAATGATGAAGTAAAAATAAGAGCATCCAGAAAAGAATATGAAAAACACATTTACAAAAAAACCTTAATTACGACAAAGAATTGTTTCATTGGTTTTTTAAATATTTTTCATTTTCACTAATTTCATCGTAGTGGCAGATAGCCATAGAATTTATAGTCCAAAATTTTCCTGCCGCTTTATGATTCAAGATTTTCTTAAATCTAAAAGAAAACTTAGATAGAAATTAAAAAATAATTTCAGAGTTGAATATTTTTTTCTCTTTGGTTGATAATGAATTTTTTCAACCAGGAATTTATCTATTCCAGTTTTTTTGCTTATTATTTTAGGTAAAAATTTATCTTTTTTGATTAAAAATTTTATTATTTGGTCGAAAATTTAATTATTTTGTTCAAAATTAAACGATTTTGAAAGAAAATTTTTTCATTCGGTTAAAAATTCAAATGTTTTGTTGAAAATTATTTTTTTGGATAAAATTAACTGTTTTTTAATTGAAATTATATTCTTTTTTTTTTGAAATATAAGAAATATTACATTTTTCGTGTAAGGTTCATGTTTTTTCGTAAAAAATTAAATTTTTTAATTGGAAATTTATTTATTCAATTTTTGGTTGAAATTATTCTTTTTTAGTTTCAAATTCATGTATTTTGTTAAAAATTATATCTTTAGTTTTAAACTAAACAATTTTGTTGAAAATTCTCATTTATTCGTCGAAATTTCATCTTTTACATTTTTTACGAAAAATTTATCATTTTGGATAAGAATTTCATTATGTAGTTGAAAATCATTTTTTTTTTTTTTTGAAACTTGCTTTTTTGCCTTAAAATTTAAACAATTAGGTTAATTTTTTTTCTCGACTAAATTTAAACTATTTTAATAAAACCTTTTTTTTGGATGAAATATAAACTGTCACATTTTCCGTTGAGGATTCATCTTTCTCCGTTAAAAATTGATTTTTGTCAATTAAAAATTCAACTATTAGATTTTTGGTTCAAAATTGATCTTTTTACGTTAAAAATTCAAATACTTTGCTTAAAATTTGTCTTCTTTTGGTAAAAAATTAGGTTTTCGATTGAAAATTTATCTTTTGGGATTCAAATTTAAGTATTTTGTTGAGAATTCGTCTTTTTGGTTGACATTGCAAATATTACATTTTTTATTAAGAATTAACCCTTTTTGCACTAAAATGTAATTATCTGGTTGAAAATAAACTTTTTTATTGAAAATTTGTCTTTTTGGCTTGAAACTTCAACAATCTAGTTGATTTTTTGTCTGCCTTGACTGCAAATTCAACTATTTGAAACAAAAAATTGTTTTAGTTAAATTTAACTGTTTTGGATTAAATGTAACTGTTTTTCATTAAAAATAATTTTGTTTTTTGAAATATCAAATCTCACGTTTTTTTATTAAGAATTTGTCTTTTTTTCATTTTAAATTATTTTTCCAATTAAGAGAAATTGAAAAATCAAACGAACTTACCTGTAAGTGAAGTTCGATTTCAATTATATGAGTCGTCTCGTCCGAATAGGTC
>JAUELO010029313.1:0-10742 GCA_032357855.1 Amphibolips quercusostensackenii | reverse complement strand
TTAATTTTCTACCATAAACGATGAATTTCCAACCAGTTGAATTAAACAAAAAAAAAAAACATTACTTGAATCTTCAATAAAATAGGATAATTTTTAATCAAGAAATATGAATTTTGAACCAAAAAGTTGAATTTTGAAATAAGAATATCTTTCTTGAAGTAAAAATGTAATTGTTAAATTTTCAGTTTAAAAAATGAATTTTCAACAAAGCAAAAACGAATTTTCAACCAGTTGAATTCAACCAAAAAGGACGAATTTTTAAACAAATAGTTGAATTTTCTACCAAATAGTTCAATTTTGAACTTATAAATTATGAAAGATAAATTTTTAATAAAAAATGAAATTATTAAATTTTCAAATAAAAAAATTAATTTTGAACAAAAAAAAAAGAATTTTTCACCAAGAAAGAAAAATTTTCAAACAAATAATTACATTCCTACAGCAAAAGGTGAATTTTCAACAAAAAAATTTACGTTCTACTAAAAAAGACGAATTTAAAAAAAAAATGAATTTATGACAAGTATTTCAACTTTTAACAAAGTACTTTGATTTTCAACAGAGAAAATTAATTTTCTAAAAAAAAAATTTCAACAAAATATATAAATTTCAAAAAATTGTTGAATTATGAAGCCAGAAAAACGAATATATACAAAACAGTTCGATTTTCAACCCGAAAATATGACTTGCAAGAAAAAAGTTAATTATCTACCAAATAGTTATACTTTCATAAAAATGGTTCATTTTTTAATGAAATATTTGAATTTTCAACAAAAAATATAAATTTGCAAAAAAATTATTTTCAACCAAATTGTGTAGTGTTCTACCAAACTGTTGAATTTTCAAACCAAAAAACCGAGAATTCTACAAAACATTTAAATTTTTGACCTAAAAAGTTAAATTTTAAACCAAAAAGTTAATTTTCAACACAGCGAAATGACTTTTTTAGCATAAAAGATAAATTTTCAATCCAAAAGGACGAATTTTGACGAAAACAGTTAAATTTTTTACCAAAAAAAGATGACTTCAGCAAAATATTTAAATTTTTAAAAAACAAAAAAAATGAAATTAAAAAAAAATAGTTTAATTTTAAACAAAATAGTTGAATTTTAACCTACAGAGATGAATTTTCTACCAAAAAAGGATTTTTCCATAAAATGTATAAAATTTCAACGAGATCGTTGGATTTTCACCCAAAAAAATATTTTTCTGAATTAAAAATGGAATCGTCAAATTCTTAGTTAAAAAAATTTATTTTCGATAAAAAATGTAAATTTTTAACAAAACCTTTTAATTTTTGACCAAAAAAGATGATTTCCACAAAATAGTTGAATTTTCAAAACAAAACAAAGAATGAAATTTTTAACAAAATAGTTAAATCTTCAACCTAGAAAGATGAATTTTCTATCAAAATGTAAATTTTCAATAAAATGTATAAAATTTTAACCGCATAGTTAAATTTTCAAAAAAAAAAAAGAAAAATTGTCAACAAAATAGTTGAATTTTAAACCTAAAAATATGAATTTTCTATCAAAAAGCGAATTTTCAATAAAATATATAAAATTTCAACCAAATAGTTAAATTTGAAAAAAAGGAAATTTTTAACAACATAGTTAAATCTTCAACCTACAAAGATGAATTTTCAACAAAAATGCATAGCATTTCAACCAAATAGTTGGATTTTCAACTAAAAAAAAAATATATTTTTTGAACGAAAAATGGAATCGTCAAATTTTTAGTTAAAAAAATTAATTCTTGATAAAAAAAGCGAATTTTCAACAAAACCTTTTAATTTTTGACCAAAAAAGATAGCTTTGACAAAATAGTTGAATTTTCAAAACAAAACAAAAAATGAAATTCTTAACAAAATAGTTGAATCTTTAACCTAGAAAGATGAATTTTTTATCAAAATGTGAATCTTCAATAATACGTATAAAATTTTAACGTATAAATTAACGTATAAATTTTAAAAAGACAAATTTTCAACAAAATAGTTGAATTTTCAACCTAGAAAGATGAATTTACTATCAAAAAGCGAATTTTCAATAAAATATATAAAATTTCAACTACATAGTTGAAATAAAAAAACAATAAAATTTTTAATAAAATAGTTGAATTTTCAACCTACAAAGATGAATTTTCTATCAAAACGCGAATTTCCAATAAAATGTATAAAATTTCAACCAAATAGTTGGATTTTCAACTAAAAAAAATATATTTTTTGAACCAAAAAGGGAATCGTCAAATTTTTAGTTAAAAAAATTAATTCTTGATAAAAAAAAGCGCATTTTCAACAAAACCTTTTAATTTTTGACCAAAAAAGATAACTTTGTCAAAATAGTTAAATTTTCAAAACAAAACAAAAAAATGAAATTTTGAACAAAATAGTTGAAACTTCAACCTACAAAGATGAATTTTCTATCAAAACGCGAATTTTTAACAAAAATGCATAAAATTTCAACCAAATAGTTGGATTTTCAACTAAAAAGAATATATTTTTTGAACCAAAAATGGAACTTTAAGCTTGAAAAAAATTTTCAACCACATAGTTGAATTTTTAACTAAAAAAGATACATTTTTATCAAAAATTAAATGGTTTGATTTTAAATTTAAAAAATTACATTTCAATCACAAATGGAACGAATTTTGAACAAAATAGTTAAATATTCAACAAAAGAGATCATTCTTCAGTTTAAAAAAATAATTTCTAACAATTTTGTTTTATTATCAACAAAATAATTAATTTTTAAACCAAATAGCATAATTTTTAACTCCTTATACCCCTTTATACGAGTTCTAAGTAAACAAGTGAATTAGAATTAAACACGTGTACTTTATATATAAATTACTTAGGACAAGTTTATTGATTTTGTACCATAAAGGATATTTTCCAGTCAACACAACTTCCATGTAATAATTGTGACATTTATAGACTCAAAGTTTGTATATTTCTAATTATTTATTTATGTCGTTTCCTGTTTTTGAAGAAAAGTATATTTCCTACCACTTACCCGATTTTATAATATCTCCAAGGATTTTAGGAACAAAAAAGATCAATCGATTTTAAAGGATTTTAAAAAATTTAGGGTATTTTCCAAGACTGCAAGAAGTTGTAAAAGATTTCAAGGCATTTTAAAAGGGTATCAAAAGATTTCAAAGGGTTTCTGCAAATTTTACGAGATTCCAATAGGTTCCAAGGGGTTTAAGAGGATTTTGACTTTTTTTTATGGATTTTCAAAGGATTTTAAAGCTTTTAGAGGATTTTAGTAGATTCTATGGGATTCCAGAGAATTTCAAAGATTTCAAGGGATTTTAAGAGATTTGCCAGACTTCCGCAATTTTGTAATATTTCCAAGGATTTGAAAGACAAAAAAGATCAATCGATTTTAAAGGGTTTAAAAGAATTTTAGGTATTTCCCAAGACTGCAAGAAGTTGCGAAAGATTTAAAAGATTCCAGAGTATTTTGAAAAGATATCAAAGGATTCCAAAGGATTTCGAAAAGCTTTACGAGATTTTAAAAGGTTTCTAGAGGGTTTAAAAGATTTTAACTGTTTTTAGGATTTTCAAAGGATTTCAAATATTTTAGAGGATTTAAAAAGATTCTATGGGATTTCAGAAAATATCAAAGATTTCAAGGTATTTTAAGAGATTTACCAGACTTACGCAAGTTAATAATATTTCCAAGGATTTTAAAGACAAAAAAGATCAATCGATTTCAAAGGGTTCGAAAGAATTTTGGGTTTTTTCCAAGACTGCAAGAAGTTGCAAAAGATTTTAAAGATTTCAAAGATTTCAAAGGATTTAAAAAAAATATCAAAGAATTTCTAAGGGTTTCAAAAAATTTTATGAGATTCCAACAGGTTGCAACGGGTTTTAGAGGATTTGAAAGAATTTTGGGTATTTTCCAAGACTGCAAAAAGTTGCAAAAGATTTCAAAGATTTCAGAGGATTTTAAAAAGATATCAAAGGATTCCAAAGGATTTCGAAAAGTCTTACGAGATTTCAACAGGTCTCAAGGGGGTTTAAAGGATTTAAACTGTTTTTAGGATTTTCAAAGTATTTTAAAGCTTTTAGAAGATTTTAGTAGATTCTATGGGATTTGAGAGAATTTCAAAGATTTCAAGGGATTTTAAGAGATTTACCAGACTTCCGCAATTTTGTAATATTTCCAAGGATTTTAAGGACAGAAAAAATTAATCGATTTCAAAGGGTTTGAAAGAATTTTGGTTATTTTCAAAGACTACAAGAAGTTGTAAACGATTTTAAAGACTTTAAAGGATTTTAAAAGGGTATCAAAGGATTCCAAAGGGTTTCTAAAAATTTTACGAGATTTCAATAGGTTCCAACGGGTTTTAGAGGATTTTAAATTTTTTAGGGATTTTAAAGGATTTTAAAGCTTTTAGAGGATTCGAAAAAATTTTATGTGATTTCAGAGATTTTCCAAGATTTTAAAGATTTTAAAGAGACTTACCAGACTTCCGCGATTTTGTAATATTTCCAAGGATTTTAAAGACAAAAAGATCAATCGATTTCAAAGGAATAGAAAAATACGTTATTTCACAAGATTGTTAGAAGTTGTGAAAGGTTAAAAAGATTTCAAGGGATTTTTAAAGGATTTTAAAAATAGCAAAGGATTTTGAAGGGTTTCTAAAAATTTTACGAGATTTTAACAGGTTCCGAAGGGTTTTAAAAGATTTAAACTGTTTTTAAGGGATTTCAAAGGATTTTAAAGTGGTTCAAAGCTTTTAGAGGATTCAAAAAGATTTTATGGGATTTCAGGTAATTCAAAAGATTTCAAGGGATTTTAATAGATTTACCAGACTTACGCGATTTTATAGTGTCTCCAAGAATTTTAAAGACAAAGAAGATCAATCGATTTCAAAAGATTTGAAAAAATTTAGGGTGTTATACAAGATTGCAGGAAGTTGTTAAAGATTCATAAGATTTCAAGGAATTTAAAAAAGGTATCAAAGGATTCCGAAGGGTTTTTAAAAATTTGAAGAGATTTCAACAGGTTTCAAGGTATTTTAAAGGATTTTATCTGTTTTCAGGGATTTCAAAGGATTTCAAATGATTTTAAACCTTTTAGAGGTTTTTAAAAGATTAAAAAGGTTTTTAGAGAATTTCAAAGATTCCAAGGGATTTCAAGAGATTTATCAGACTCACGCGATTTTGTAATATCTCCAAGAATTTTAAAGACAAAAAAATTATTCGATTTCAAAGGATTTGAAAAAATTTAAGGTATTTTACAAGATTGCTAGACGTTGTAAACGATTAAAAAGATTTCAAAGGATTTTAGAAAAATTTAAAAAATATCAAAGTATTTCAAAAGGTTTCTAAAAATTTGAACAGATTTTAACAGGTTCCAAGGGGTTTTTAAAGGATTTTTACTGTTTTTAGGAATTTAAAAGGATTTTAAAGGATTTTAAAGCTTTTAGAGGATCTAAAAATATTCTAAAGAATTTCAGATAATTTCAATCATTTCAAGGGATTTTAAGAGATTTACCAAACTTACACGATTTTATTTTATTTACAAGAATTTTAAAGGCAAAAAAGACCAATCGATTTCAATGGATTTGAAAGAATTTAGGATATTCCACAAGATTCCAAGAAGTTGTGAAAGATTAAAAAGTTTTTGAGGGATTTTAAAAGGATTTTACAAGAGTATTTTATAAAATTCTAAGATGTTGTAAAAGATTCAAAAGAATTCCAGGGATTTTAATAGGATATCAAAAATTTTAAAGGATTTCAATAGATTTCTGAAAATTCCAACAGATTCCAAGGGATTTTAAAGGATTTTAACCCTCTTGGGGATTGAAAAGGATTTTAAAGGATTTTAAAGCTTTCAAAGGATTTAAAAAGATTCTTCGGGATTTCAGAGAATTTCAGAAATTTCAAGGGTTTTTAAGAGATTTCAAAAAGTTTTATCTGATTTCAGAGAATTGCAAAGTATGAAAAATTTTAAAAAGATATTAAGGAACTGTTAGAGATTTCAAAGGATTTCTGCAGATTTTATGGGATATTAAGGGGTCTCAGAGGATTTAAAGATGTATACATTTCTTAATGATTTTTTAAAGGATAATGAAGATTTCATGCTATTTTGAAGAATTTCGTAGGATTACATAAAGTTTCAAGGGATTTCAAAATGTCTATAAGGAATTTTAATAATTTAATAGGATTTCAAAAGATTTCCAAGATTTCATGACGTATGGTATTCTCAAAATTTCAAGTGATTTCAGAAAATTTTATAATATTTGAGAAATTCATAGGATTTCAACAAAATTCAAGTGTTTTTATCCTTTTTTCACATTTTAGGATTTTTTTCATTGAGAGATTTTAGTGGATTTCAATGAAATTAAAATATTTCAAGGTATGCCATCAGATTACATAGCGTTTTATAAGATTGAAGAGGATTTTAAAGATTTCATAGAATTTCAACAAAATTCAAGTGCTTTCACCGTTTTTTTTTTAATTTAATTTTTTTTTTTTTGTTTAATGGATTTCAGTGGATTTTAACGAATTTAAAATATTGCAAGATATTTCATCAGGCTATATCGGATTTTATGGGGTTTTTAGAGGATTTCAATGATTTCATCATTTTTGAAGGACTTTTGAAAGATATTGCAGATTTCAAGATGTTTCACGACTTTTACGGAATTTTTAACGATTTTTTTTTGGGATTGCTCGGGATTTTTCAAAAAATGTAACGGATTTTATCAATTTTTAAGGATTTTGATGGATTTCAGTGGATTTAAAAAGACTGACGAGTTTTCTATAAATTTTTAGAGAATCTCACCTAATTTCAAGGGTCTTTAAAGAATTTTAACAGATGCTAAAGCTTTTCGGGTATTTTAAGAGATTCTACAGGATTTCACGTAATATGATCGGACATTTATCTTTTATACCAGATTTAAAAAAAATATTGAGCACCTATATTTTATAATTATTATAAAACCATTAAATAAGACGTTAATTTTACAATACCGCTCTGACCCAGTTCTATGATCAATCTCACTAGCAATCACCCGAGGCGAAGAGCTTCACATAGTCATCATGTGTCATTGATTTAATATTTTAAAAAATTGCATGACTCAAGTGATTCGGAGGCCTGGATGTTATCAATGACGCTAGATATAACTATTATACAATGCTATTGTTTAATTTCTATTTTTATCGCCTGAAATCTATATAGCTTACATAATGACACTTTCGATCCGAAATTGATGAAATCGGATTGTCGAGAGTTTCAGTCTTGACCTTTAGGGCCTACTTAGGTGCCTTAATTCGACACAATGGTACGCACATAAATTACAATTTAACTCGATTCATTTATCGACCTGTGTAATGTATGTACTTCAATGACCTACTCAGTCCAGTCTTCATGTGCTTACTTGTACTTGTCAAGTTTCTTATGAGATAAGGGAAAAAAGGGACATGACCAAAATTTTATTGTCATTTTAATTTTAATTTATAATTTTTATAATTTTAATAAGTTAATAATATAATAATTTAATAATAAATAATTAAAAATCTAATTTCCCCCACTCCTAATAAAATTTAACTTAAGGCACATTATTTCAAAACCAGGGTTGCTACGAAATACCAATTTCGAAATTTCCTAATGTTCCCAAACTTTTCCCTGACCAATTTTTCATTCAAGGAATTTAACGATATTTCAAAATTTTTAAGGATTTTCAAAGAACTTCTAAAAGGCTTCATGAATTTAACAAGATATTAAAATTAGATTTCGAAAGATAAAAGTAAGAAAAAAGGAATTGAAAATAAACAAAGAAAATAAATAGAAATGATCGTTAATTTTTTTTCTCAGTATATATTTCTAAAACACAAAAGTAGTTAAGAAGTAACGATAGTTACTTTTTTTTGTAAAATAACTAACAAAAAGCTACATTCTAATGAAAATTGTTTACTGAATATTTTAATATCATTTTTACTAAATTAACTTCGATATATACAGTTTAAATTAGGAAGCTCAATTAATTTATTCAATGAAAAGATTATTAGAATTTAATATTCAATACTTTCTAATAAAATATTTCCTTTTCTGTTTTAGGTGAGCTTCAATTACTCTTTATGAATCATGATCAAACGTTTTGGTAAGAAATTTTATTTATCTAAATATATAGCATTTGAACTTGAACCATTTATAATTGAACTTTTGTAAACTTATTACCCTATATTAGTTGGCTAAAAATAGATTTAGTAGGTCAATGAAGAAATTTTTTTATTTAATAAAAAAATTTTGTTTGAAGAAATTTTGCTGTGGTCCTGATCGGGTCCGGATCTGGTCAAATCGGGCCCAGATCGGGCAATCTGACCGGGGTCAGATTCGTGGTGAAATGTATGCCCCGGCCGGGGCATACATACATCTTTTGAAATCCCTTGAAATCTTTCCAAATTCCTTGAAATTTCTCAATTCTTGTGAATAAATCTTTTAAAATTTCATTAAAATATTATCAAATCTGATATTTCTTGAAATCCCTTTAAATTTCTTGAATCCTTTGGAATCTTTTGAAATCCCTTGAAATCCCTCAATTCTTGTGAATAAATTCTTTGAAATTTGATTAAAATAATATGAAATCTCATTAAATTACATGAAATCTGATGATATTTTTTTAAAAATCTTGATTTTTTAAAAATTCTTTTAAATAATTTGAAATCCCTCAAATCTTGTGAATAGATTCTTTGATATTTCTTGAATCTTTTGAAATCTCTGAATTATTGTATATAAATTTTGTGAAATTTGATTAAAATATTATAAAATATCTTGATATCTCCTGAATATTTCTTAAAATTCGAAAATATTTCTTGTAATCCCTTAAAATTTCTTTCTTTTCTTGAAATTCCTTATTTCAAGTGTAAAAATTCTTTGAAATTCTTTAAAATTCCACAATTTTTGTAAATAAATACTTTGAAATTTCATAAAAATATTATAAAATATCTTAAAATGTTTTGAAGATTTCTGAAAATCTGAAAATATTTCTTAAAATCCTTTGAAATCCCGCAAGTCTTGTAAATAAATTCTTTGAAATTTCATTAAAATATTATAAATTATCTTGAAATCTCAAAAAGATTTCTTGAACTCTGATAATATTTCTTGAAACCCCTCGAATCTCCCAATTTTTGTGAATAAATTCTTTGAAATCTTTTGAAATCCCACAATTCTTGTAAATAAATTCGTTGAAATTTCATTAAAATATTATAAAATATCTGGAAATCTCCGGAAGATTTCTTGAAATCTGAAAATATTTCTTGAAATCCCTTGAAATTTTTTTCTTTTTTTGAAATTCCTCATTTCTTGTGAATAAATTCTTTGAAATCTTTTGAAATCTCACAATTCTTGTAAATAAATTCGTTGAAATTTCATTAAAATATCATAAAATATCTGGAAATCTCCGGAAGATTTCTTGAAATCTGAAAATATTTCTTGAAATCTCAAAATATTTTTTGAAATCCGAAAATATTTCTTGAAATCCCTTGAAATTTCTTCTTTTTTTTTTTTGAAATTCCTCATTTCTTGTGAATTAATCCTTTGTAATCCCACAATCCTTGTAAATAAATACTTTGAAATTTTATTAAAATATTATAAAGTATCTTGAGATCTCCTGAAGATTTCTTGAAATCCCTTGCTTTTTTTGAAATCCTTCAATTCTTATAAATAAATTCTTTGAAATGTCATGAAAATATTATAAAATTTCTTGAAATCCTCTGAAATTATATAAAATCTGATGATATTTCTTGAAATGCCTTGAAATTTCTTTCTTTTCTTGAAATCCCTCGATTTTTGTAAATAAATTTTTTGAAAATTTTTTAATTTTTTGAAATCTTTTGTAATACCATAATTCTTGTAAAATTTTTTGTTTGAAATTTCAGTTATATATTATAAAAACTCTTGAAATCTCATAATATTTCAGTGAAATCCTTTCACATTTCTTGAAATTTTTTTCTTCGCTTGGAATCACTCAATTATTGTCAATAAATTCATTAAAATTTCTTGAACCCTTTAAAATCCCACAATTCTTTTTAATAAATTCTTTGAAATTTCATTCAAATATTATAAAATATCTTGAAATCTGAAAATATTTCTTGAAATCTCTTGAAATTTCTTTTTTTCTAACCCCTGATTCTTGTGAATAAATTATCTGAAATATCTTGAATTCTTTGAAATATTTAGAAATACCTGAATTCTTGTAAATAAATTCTTTAAATTTTCATTAAAAAATTATAATATCTGTAGAAACCCCCTGAAGATTCATTGAAATCTGATGAAATCCCTTCACATTTCTTGAAATTTCTTTCTTTTCATGAAACCCCTCAAATCTTGTGAATATATTCTTTGAAATTTCTTGAATCTGAAGATTTCTTGAAATCCCTTAAAATTTCTTGAATCCTTTGAAATTTCTTGAATCTGAAGATTTCTTGAAATCCCTTAAAATTTCTTGAATCCTTTGAAATCTTTTGAAATCCTACAATAATTGTGGAATTTCAAGAATTTTCAAGGATTTACAAGAATTATTTTTGTAATTAAATATAAATTCTTTGAAATTTCTTTAAAATATTTTAAAATATCTTGAAATATCCTGAAGATTTCTTGAAATCTGATGAAATCCCTTCACATTTCTTGAAATTTCTTTCTTTTCATGAAACCTCTCAAATCTTGTGAATATATTCTTTGAAATTTCTTGAATCTGAAGATTTCTTGAAATCCCTTAAAATTTCTTGAATC
>JAUELO010029299.1:0-10743 GCA_032357855.1 Amphibolips quercusostensackenii | reverse complement strand
TTTTACTAAGAAATCAAGTACATACTGGTTAAAAATTTTTTTTTTTAGTTGAAAATTTAACTATTTGGTTGAAAATTTAGGTTTTATTGAAAATTCGTCTTTTTTGGCCAAAATATAATCTCCTTAGATAAAAATGAATTTTTTTGGTTAAAAATTCACTTCCTTGATTGAAGATTCAACTATTAGACAATTAATATTTTTTAACTAAAAATGCAGCTACATATTGGTAGAAAATTAATCTTTTTTAGTTCAAAGTTCAACTATTTAGTTGAAAACTTTATTTCTTTAAAAATTCGACTTTTGTAGTAAAATATTGATAATTTGTGTAAAAAAAATCATCTACATCTTCATTCGGAAACATGGGTCGAAGATTTTGTATTCTAAAAATAATTTTGTGTGATTAATTTAAATTAATACAGGTATATTTAATTTGAATTCGAAGCGCCAAAATGTTCAAATTTATTCAAAAATGTTCTAAAACAGAATTCAAATCCTGATTTTTTAATAAGTTCAAGCTTAAATGCTATCAGTTTGATATAATCTTTAACCATTACAATTATGTAATTAAATATAAGGTTGAAAGCTTTTAAATTTCAAAAGGTTGAACCGTATTTTGTGATCAACTAAAAGTTCAAATAAAATTAAAATAATTCATCAATTTTTCTACCTGCCGTCATAATCAATGCAATATATAATTTATTATTAACATACAATTGTTCTTAACAATATATTTCACGGTATTCAATATTCAAAATGGTTTGAATTGATTGTTATAAGATCGCATGAAGTGTCAAAAGACTTTGAAAGACATCTATGAAAAGAAAAGACTTTTACAGAAATTACTGAGCTCTTGTATTACCAAAATCATTAGAAAATTGCAGAAAACTTTACCACAAGATTTATATCCGAATTCAGACATAATTTAATTTATAAGTGACTTTTTTACTTGACACTGAGTGAAACTTATGTAATCCATGCACGCCAAAATCCCTTGACAAAAATCTGGTCACACACCACATCTTATGATATATGGATAAATAATTTAATTTCATATGATAATGATTTAATGAAGTTAATTTTTTTAGACTATTTATAGAATATAAACAAATATGGTGATCCAAAGTGATGAGCGAATCCAGATATAGGTTAATTTTTTTAATCGACAGATAACCTTACAATGATGATTAAAAAAGTTAAATTTTTTTTTTTGTTGAAAAACCCACCGGAAATGATGTTTAGTAAAATTTATGAATAGTTTGGTAAGCAAATGAACATCAAAAACACGAAAACTTACTTTTTGACATCGAAATGGTGCAGCAAAGCAGCACACAATCTTCCTAGAATAACATGACCGCCATCTTTGCCGCATGGCGTAGGCGTTTCCAAACATCAGGTTCGCCAACGTAAAAACCTCTATAACTTATAGAATTTTAGATTATAAATTGATAATTAAAAAAAAAAGTTCCCTCCTGGGTGATTTTAGAAATTTTATTCTAAAAAATTAATTTTTAGTCCTTTCAATTGATAAAAGTTATTACTTATATTTAACAAAATTTGGGTTATTGTCTGTAATGTTGGTCACGGTAAAAAATTTACAGTAACTGCAAAGATGATATCTCTGCTACTAGGTAGCGCTAGCTGCTCAAGTCGAAATTCCGCGAAAATTCAATTTGCATAAAAGAAAGCTTTTTTTATACAAATAAATAATAATTTCTTTTACTTTATTTGTGAAACATAGTAAAAACAAGAAATTTATAATTCTGATTACTAGTCAGCACAAATTCTCAAAAGTTTTCTCTTTGGTTGAAAATGTAACTAGTTTGTTGAAATCTTTTTTTTTTGGTTGTAAAATACTTTTTTTTTACTAAAAATTTAAACATCCAATTTTTTGTTTGAAAAATAGTTTTTTTGTGTCGAAAAGTAATTAAATTAAAAATTCCATTTTCAGATCAAAATTTTAATATTTGGATGAAAGATGAATTAATTTATTAAAAATTATTTTTTGAAGATTCATTATTTTAGTTAAATATTAATTTCTTTGGTTGGAAATAATTTTTTTTTTTAATTAACCTTTTAACTGAAAAATTAACTACTCCATTTTTTGTGCACAATCAATCTCTTTTGTTGGAAATTTAACTATTTAGTTGAAAATTGAATTATTTGGTTGAAAATTAAATAATTATTTGGAGAAAGATTTATGTCTTTTTTTTAATTAATATTTTTGGTTGAATATTAAATTACTTTTGCATTCTTTTTTTTGTTGAAAATTGATCTTTTGTAGCTGAAAATTTCATTTTATGGTTGAAAATTTATTTATTATAGTTTAGAATTCATTTTTCGGACTGAAAATTTGACTATTCTAATTTATGTTTGAAGATCTAACTTTAATGTTGAAAATTGAACTATTTGGTTGAAAATTCATATTTTTTATGGAAAATTCGTCCTTTTTATTGAAATATAATCTTCTTATTAAAAAAATCTTCTTTTTGGTTGAAAATTCAGATTTTTGTTTGAAAATTAATTTTTTAACTGAAAATTTAACTATCTCAATGTTTGGCCTAAGATCAATTTTTTAAATTGAAAATTTATGTATTTTGTTAAAAATTCATCTTTCTGGTAGAAAATTAATCCTTTTTATTGGAAATTTATCTTTTTAATCAAAATTTCGTTTTTTTCACAAATTTTTTTTTCACTTTCAATTAAATATCTCTTTTTTTCAATTAAAAATTTATATATTTTGTTAAGAAATTCATCTTTTTTGTTGAAAATTGCTGTATTGTTTTGAAAATTTATCTTTGTGGTAGGAATTAAATTAATCCACTTTATTAAAAATTTGTCTTTTTGGTTAAAAATTAATTTCTTTGATTGAAAAATTAAATTTTTTTCTTTAAATTATTTCTTTGCTTGAAATCTTTTGAGCTAAAAATTAATCTTTTTTGTTAAAAAATTTAAATATTTCGTTGAAAATTCATGTATTTTATTGAAAATTCTTATTGTTAGAAAATTAATCTTAACAGTTAGAAATTAATATTTTTTTTATTAAAAATTCAACTTTTTGGTTAAAAGTTAACTATTTGGTTGAAAATAATTATTATTTCTTTTATATTGTTCTTTTTACTTTTGGTTAAAAATCTATTTTTTTTTTTTAATTTATATATTTTTTTCTCAAGATGCATATTTTTTGTTAAAAATTCCTGTATTTTATTAAAGAAAATTTTTTTATGAATTAAATTAATCCTCTTTATTAAAACTTTGTCTTTTTAGTTGAAAATGTAACTATTTTGTAAAAATTTTATTTTTTGATTAATCTACTAAACTAAAAATTTACCTATTTGTTAAAAAATTCAAATATTTGGTTGAAAATTTAACTTTTTTTAAAATTAATTTCTTCGGTTTAAAATGTAACTATTTTGTATAAAATTAATATCTTCTTGTAAGAATTAATTTGTCAAACTGAAAATGGAAATATTTGTTAAAAAATTTAAATATTTGTTTTAAAAGTTATGTATCATATCAAAAATGTATCGTTTTTTGCGTAGAAAATTAATCTTTTGGGTTAAAAATTAATCTTTTTTTTGTTGAGGATTCAACTATTTGGTTGAAAATTTTACTATTTGATTGACAATTATTAATTTTTTTGAAAATTCACCTTTTTGGGTAAAAACATAATTTCCTTGGTTAATGTAAATATTAAAAAGTCCTTTTTTTAACTTGAAATTCAACCATATAATGTTTGAAAATTTTTTTTGAGGTTGAATTGTTGAAACTTTAATTATTTAGTTGAAATTTTACGTATTTTGTAAAAATTTGTCTTTTTTGTTGGAAAATTAATCTTTCTGGCTTAATCTTCAAATATATATTTTTAATTTGTTGCTTTTTCGATAAAAATTATTTTTTTTAGTCAAAAATTTAACTATTTGGTTGAAAAATCATTTATTTGGTTAAAAATTCGTTTTTTTTTTGGTATAAAATTAATCTTTTTGGTTAATAAGTAATTTTTTTTTAATTTAACTACTTTGTTGAAAATTCGCTATTTTTTCGTTAAAAATAATTTTTTTCACTTTTGGTCAAAAATCTTTTTTTTTTTGTGAAAAAATATTCTTCTAAATTAAAAATTTAAATAATTGTTGAAAAATTCAAATATTTGGTTAAAAATTAAAATTTTTTTTTAAATTTATTTTCTTGTTTGAAAATGTAACTATTTTGAATAAAATTTATTTTTTGTTGAAAATTCATTTTGAAACTAAAAATGTATATATTTATTAGAAAATTCAATTATTTGATTAAAAATTCATGTATTTGACCAAAAATCCTTTTTTTGCAAAAAATTAATCTTGTCGGTTAGAAATTAATCTTTTTTATCAAAAATTCAACTAATTGGTTAAAAATTCAGCTATTTGGTTCAAAATTAATTAATTTTTTTTTAAATGCATCTTTTTTAGTAAATAATCTCCTTGGTTAAAACTTCATTTTTTTGTTTAAAAATTAATCTTTTCGGTTGAATATCATCTCTTTGGGTGAAAATTTAACTATGTTTTTTAATTCGTTATTTGTTGTTGAAAATTAATCTTTTTTAATTAAAAATTTAATATTTGGTTGAAAATTAATTTATTTTGTCGAAAATTTGTCTTTTTGGTTTGAAATTATCATTTTTGGTTGAAAATTAATTTTTTATTCAAATTGAACTATTTTGCGGAAAATTTGATTTATTCTAAATAAAAAAAAATGTTTGAAAATAAGAATTGAACTAATCCTATTTTTAGATCATAATTAAATTATTTTCGTTAAAAAATTATATATTTTGTTAAAAAATGAATCGTTTTTTGGGAATCGAACAACATATTTTGTTAGAACAGTGTTTTTCTTTTGTTAAAAATTAGTTTTTTTAACCAAAACTGTAACTATTTCATTTTTGGGTAAAAAGATATTTTTTTAAATTTAATTATTTCATTGAAAATTTATGTATTCTGTTTAAAATTGGTGTTTTTTCATAGAAAATATGCATCTTTTTGGTTTAAAATCAATTTTTTGCTCAAATATTGATCTATTTTTTTAATTTGTTGTTTTTTTTTGTTGAAAATGTATTTTTTTAGTTGAAAATTCAACTATTTGAATGAAATATCTTTTATTTTGTTGAAAATTGTTCCTTTTTAATATAAAATTTATCTTCTTGATTAAAAATTAAGCCTTCTGATTGTGAATTCATTTTTTGATTAAAAATTCAACAACTGATTGAAAATAAGTTTTTTGGGTTAAAAAATAATTTTTTTAAATGAAAATTTAAGCACTTTTCATTTTCGGTTAAAAATATATCTATTTTTTTCAAACTGCAACTATTTAATTTTTAAATTATTGTATTTTGCGGCAAATTTGTCTTGTTTTTTAATGTGAAATTAATTTTTTTTTTTTATAATAATTTTAAAAAGCAATTTTTCTTTTATACAATTTGAATTTTCGCGGAATTTTGACTAGGGCAGCTAGCGCTATCTGGCGGCTCGTTACTCCCCTATCTGTCATCTGTTTTAAATGCTTAAGATTATCATTTATCTATTATTTATCTAGACATCTGTAAATTCATCTTCGTCATCCATTGTGGTCAGTTTGTTTACGAACGGTCGTTTTGAACAGTTCCAGAAAAAAAAGTTCTCTTATAATTTACATGATAAAATTACTCCAGGAAGAAAAATGAAACTCAAAACGAAAAGCATGCAGAAAATATTGGTGCCCATTGAGGAAAAGGTAAGAAAATTATTGACTGTCAATTCCGGTTATATTTTTTGATAGTGCTCCAATTAATCGGAATGTCATTCTGATTTTTTAATGTTTTAATCATTTTTGCTATAAAATTTAATCCGTGTACTTTTCATTTTGTTCTGTTATTCGTTTTATTTCCTGTATAATATTTCTGATTGGCATAACCCCTCTTCCATAAAATGCCTTTCGAAATTCCTCGAAAAACGCAGAATAATATTTTTAAATGGCACACTCATAGTTATTAATGGTTATTATGAAAATGATTTTTTAACAAAATAGTTCAAGTTTCGACTCAAAAAATTAATTTTTAATTAAAATGATGAATCGTCGGCCAAAATATCAATTTTTAACCAAATAGTTGAATGTTTTACCAAAAAGATGAATTTTTGAATAAAATATATTAATTTTCAACTAAAAAAAATTTTAGCCAGTGTACTCACTTTCTTTGCATAACTTTAATTAATTAATCTGAACTGTTTTCATTTTTGATTACAAATTTTTTAACCAAAAACGGAAATAGTTAAATTTTCAGTCGAAAAAATTAATTTTCAACCAAAAGAAAAGAAAACATAGGAATTTCCAACAAAATAGTTTAATTTCGAACTAAAAAAGTTCAATTTTCAACAACAAAAAAAACGAATCAAAAACAATATTTAAATTTTTACCTAAAAGGGGAAATTTTCAACAACCAAGTAAATTAATTTTCTAACAAAGATAACAAACTTTTAATAAAATACATAAAATTTTGAACTAAGCAGTTGAAAATTCAATTGAAAAAGATAAATCTTCAACTAAGGCCGTTAATTTTATGAGAAAAAAATGGTTCTTTCAAAAAAATACATCAATTTTCAACTATCCAAAAAAAATTTAACAAAAAAAATGCTTAGCAAAACGTTTAAATTTTTCACCAAAGAAACGAATTTTTAACTAAAAAAAAAAACACAAATATAAATAAACAGTTCAGTTTTCAAGAAAACCAAAAAATTTCAACAAAAGAGGTAAATTTTTAACCAAAGAAATTAATTTTCAACCAAAAAGATGAAGTTTTTATTTAAGGATTAATTCTATTTCTACCAAAAAATGATGAATTTTCAATAAAATACGTGAATTTTTAACTTAAAAAATCGATTTTAACAAATTATACTCACTTTCTTTAATAAAATTTCATCAATTAATTTAAACTATTTTCATTTTTAATTAAAATTTTTTTAACCAAAAATTGAAATAGTTTAATTTTATGTTTAAAAAATGAATTTTCAACAAAAACAACGAGTTTCCAACAAAATAGTTAAATTTCTAACCTTGGAAATGAATTTTTAACCAAAAATTTGAAGTTTTATTCCAAGGATTAATTCAATTTCTACCAAAAAAGATAAATTTCCAATAAAATAAGTTAATTTTTCACTTAAAAAATAGATTTAATGACTATGCTTACTTGCTTTTATAAACTTGAATCATTTAATTTTAACTATTTCCATTTTTAGTTGAAAAATTTTGAAACTACAAATTGAAATAGTCACATTTTTAGTTTAAAAAAAATTAATTTTTAACCAAAAAAACGAATTTTCAACGAAAAAGAATAATTTTTAACCCAGATGATTAATTTCATTAAAAAAAAAAAAAAACGAATTTCCAAGAAAATAAATTAATTTTAAATAAGTAGTTAAATTTTGAATTAAAAAGATGAATCTTAACTAATACGATTAACTTTATACGAAAAAAAAACGATTTTTCAAGAAAATACATGAATTTTCAAGTAACAAAAAAATAAACTTTGAACCAATAACAAATTTTTAGCAAATTAGTTCAATTTTTAACCAAACAAATGTATTTTAAGCCAAAAAGGCAAATGATTAACTAGGTAGTTAAATTTTGAATAAAAAACTAATTTTTTACTGAATAGCACAAAGTTTCAACAAAATAGTTACATTTTCAACTGAAAAGTTTAATTGTTAATCAAGAAAATTAATTTAATTGTCATTAAAAAAGGTGAGTTTGTAATAAAAAACATGAATTTTTAACTAAAAAAATAAATAACCTCACCTACTTGTATTAATTAACTAATATTCAACAAGTGTAGTTGATTGTTCAACCAAAGAAATGAATTTTTAACTACAATGATAAATCGTCAGCCAAAAGAGACCAATTTTCAACTAAATAGTTACATTTTTAACAATAAGAAAAACTAATTTTGAAATAAATAAATTTTCAATCAAATAGTTGAACAACAAAAATTGTTTATTTTTCAATCAAGGAAATTAATTTTCATGAGGAATTTTCAATTAAAATAGTTAATTTCCTTCCAAAAACATTAATTTTTTAACAAAATACATACATTTTTAACTAGAAAGAATAGATTTTAATTAACTTTACTGACTTTAATCTTTAATTAACTTTAATTAAAATTTTAAACCAAAAAAGACGAACTTTTAACAAAATAAATCAGTTTCTATATTTCAGTTGTTGAATTTTTAAATAAAAAAGATTAATTTTTAATAAAAAATAACTAATTAAAGGAAAAGTTATATTATCACCCAATAAAATGAATTTTTGACTAAGAAGATTTATTTGCCAACAAAAAGACCAATTTTCAACGAAATACGTGAAATTTCAACCAAACAGTTGAATTTCTAATTAAAAAGACGAATCTTCAACTAAACAAATAATTTTATACGAAAAAGACGAATTTTTTAAGAAAATACATGAATTTTCAAATAACAAAAAAAAAACTTCAACCAAAAATGGAATAGTTAAATTTTTTTGTAAATATTAATTTTCCAGCAGAAACGAATTTTTAGGAAAATAGATCAATTTTCTACCAAGGAAATGAATTTTCGGGCAAAAAAATTTATATTCAACCAAATAGTTGAATTTTCAACCAAGAAGAAGCATTTCCGATTTCTTAAAATTTATAAAATACTCTTAAATTTTTTCCAAGCTTTAAAAAGTTTTAAATATTTCTTAAACTACTTAAATTTATCGTAAAAATATGAAAAATCCTGTAAAATAAAAAAAAATATTCACATTTTCTAGATACTTTTTCGACATATATGAAATCTACAAAAATCTTTTTAAAATTTTTTCGAGCAACCTAGAAAAGTGATATTTATATAATATTAAAAGAAATAAACAAAGAAAATTAAAAAATAAATAGCTATTCAAAATTTTTATTTCCTATTCAAAATTATTTTTTCCTACAAATTATAATTTGATTATTTTTTATTTTATTCTTGACTAAAAAATCTTTTTTGATTGCAAATTCAACAATTTTGTTGGGAATTCGCCTGTTTTATTAGAAAATTTACCTCTTTTGGTAGAGATTTCGTCTTTAAAAAAAATATAATTGCGTCTTTGGTTTAAAATGAAAAGAGTTTTTGATTGAAGATTCATAATTTTAGTTGAAAATTTGTCTTTTTAGTATAAAATTAATCCTTTTGATAGAAAATTCATGTATTTGGTTGAAAATGAACTTTTCTGTGGAAAATCCATATTTTTTGGTAAAAAAATCAACTTTTGTGAAGAAAATCGGTCTCTTTTGGAAAATATTTAATGTTTTTTGGTTAAAAATACAACTGATTAAAAATGAATCTTTTTTATTTAAGGATTCAACTATTTTGTTGATAGTTGATCTTTTCTTGATGAATTTAATTTTTTTTTCATTTGAAATAAAAATATTTTTCGATTGAAATATCAACGATTACATTTTTCTTTGAGAATTTATCTTTTATTCATTGAAAATTCAATTATTTGTTTAAAATTAATACTTTTTAATTTTAATTTATATAAAAAATCTTTTTTTTTCTTCAAATTATAATTTGACTAAAACTTCTTTTTATTCTAGACCGAAAAGTCTTTTTTGTTTACGAATTCAACAATTTTGTAAAAAATTCTTATTTTGGATTTGAAAATTCACCTCCTTCGGTAGAGATTTCTTCTTTTTTTTTAATTAAAATTGCAACTGTTTGGCTTAAAATTAAAATCTTTTTTTGTTGAGGATTCAAAATATTTTGTTGTAAATTCGTATTTTTGATGAATTCAACTCTTATTAATTCAAAATTAACATATTTTTTTTTAGTTTTAATATCAGCTATTATATTTTTCGTTGCGAATTATTATTATTTTTTTAAATACAACTGCTTGGTTGAAAGTTAAACTACTTTGTTAAAAATTTACTTATTTGGTCAAACAGGCATAATTTTAGTTCAAAATTCATCTTTTTGTTTCTGAATGTAACCAATTTGTTGAAAATTTGCATTTTTTGGGTGAAAATTATTTTTTTGGTTGAGGATTCAACTATTTTGTTGATTTTTGTTGTTAATAATTCCTCTCTTTTTTTATTTAAAATTAAAGTCTTTTTTTAAATACCATTACATGTTTCGTTAAAAATCTGCCTTTTTTGGTTTTTTTAAATTCTGGTCTGAAAAATCTTTTTTGATTGCAAATTCAACAATTTGATTGGAAATTTGTCTTTTCGATTTGAAAATTCACCTCTTTTGGTAAAGATTTCGTCTTATTTAAAAATTAAAATTGAAACTGTTTGGTTTGAAATTGAAATAATTTCTGGTAGAAGATTCATAATTTTAGTTAAAAATTTATCTTTTATAGTTAAAAATTAATCTTTTTGATAGAAAATTCATGATTTCGTGAAAAATGAATTTTTCCATTGAAAATCCATATTTTCGGGTTAAAAAATATACTTTTTTTGTACGAAATTCGTCTTTTATGGAAAATATTTTTTTTTTTAGTTAAAAATACAATTATTTGAAAATAAATCATTTTTAGTTAAGAATTCAACGATATTGTTGAAATGTTATCTTTTCTGGATAAATTAAACTGTTCTTTGTTCAAAAATAAGTCTTTTTTGATTGAAATATCAACTATTACATTTTTTTTTGAGAATTCATCATTTTTCTTTGAAAATTTAACTATTTGGTTGAAATTTAGATTTTTCAAATTTCAGTTTACTTTCAAAATTATATTACCCCCTCA
>JAUELO010029282.1:0-10743 GCA_032357855.1 Amphibolips quercusostensackenii | reverse complement strand
GTGATACTTCTCCTATCAGAAAAAAGAAAGACTGCCTTCAATGTTTGATTTCGCGGAAATTAGCTTCGTAGCTATTGGATGGACGCAATGTATCTCTTGGACAGAAGGCGCGTGCATCAGTTCCTTCCAGAGAAATGTTTTCTTTTTTCACGACTGCTTAAAGCGGCTGTCTGTTTTTGTCTGATTAAAGATCCTTGTTCTTGTTTTTAGTTTGAGATTATCTACATTTTGTCAATCTTGTTGAGACAAAACTATATTGTGCTAGAAAGTTTGACTTCAGTATACTCATTGAAGTTCACTTATCTACAAACTGTGACTTTTTTAGTCGCTGGATCAAATGATCTGTAGTTTGTAAAATTCTTGTCATAACCGATAAGATTAATATTTTTTTTTCTTGTTTTCAGTTTGGTACTTTTTTCTTTCGGCATAGGCACATATGCTTTACTGCCAGATAACCTTGGATGGTCAAGCGGAGGCTTCCTAACATACCAAATTTTGAAAGGAGTTGAACCAGTAGTCTCAGTTGAGAAAGATCTATTTAAAATATACACATCAGTGTTCTCTGCCTCAGCCCAAAAACTCCAAACACACCATAGATCTAGCGCTTTCTACCAGTGTTCTGTTTTTTCTATCCACCTTGGCATTTTGTTCCGAGGTGCACGGTGCCGTCGTTTCGTGTTTAACTCCATGCTTTGAAAAAAATCGTGTAATCTATTCATAACAAATTTAGTCCCGTTATTTAAACGTAGAATCTTCATCATATTACTAAAATTATTCTTTTACAGGTTCGCGTACTGCTTGAAGCAATTAAAACTATCGGACTTATGATTCACTAAATTTACTGTACTAAAAGCCTTTTTATTATCTTCAAATAAAATATAATACTTCGCTCTACTAATTGTCGGACAATTGTTAACCTTTACAAAAAAAGTGATTCAGAAAAGACAAACCGATACCTTCGAAAAGATTAGTCTCCACAATCTCACTCAGAGATTTGACATTGACTTGTCCGAGCCGTCCGTGCTATAGTATGGAAGCAAAACGCGAAACCGTATTGGTGTGATACTGACTTATTTCCGTCGAACACTTTATAAAATTCCTCATCAATTATTACTACAAAGCCTTTTTTCGCCATGAAGGCTTCGAAAAATAAACTTTTTTATTCAGATTTGGAATATATAAAACATTCTCAATAGTTGACTCATACCTTTCTTTAGCGATGTGCTTTTATAGTTTGATTGCTTCTATTACTTATTACTTATTTCTTTGCTATCTTTAATTAGTAGCTCTTGATTGATAGCGACAATGATACCCTTCTTTTTATTAATTTCTTTATATTCACAAAAGAACTCGCGGTGATAAGTCATATATGCGGATGCTACAATTTTCTTTAACAATTTCTGTTGATTTGTTTCAGACAGTGTCAACAAAGTGAATTTATTGTTTACATTAAACGCAGATGCATTCTTCTATCTTGGCATGTGATTATTGCTGGTGTTTTTAGTACTGCGGCAGTTACGAGAAAAACGCCATTTTTTGCGCCAGGAATAGCATGTCAAATTTCCTTTCATTGGATTTTTATTTACGTTTGCCTTTAGACTGAAAGCCACTAAATTTACATGACGAAGCAACAGAATTAGTTAAATGATCTTAGCATGTAGCCAAATAAGCTTCTTTGTCTAGAAGTCTGGCTCTGAGATTCGGCAACGTCCATTCATCTGCAGCCATGAAGAGACATGCATGCCTTGAATTTCTATACTTTGTCGTCAGAGTCCTGATAACTTTGGTGATAACGGCAAATTTGTTCAACACCTTTTTACATTCTAATACATATCTAGCTAAATTTCTGACCTAAGTCACATGCTCTGCTATTGACACAGTCAAGCTCATTTTTACCTGATGAAAGCGCTTCATAATCGACATTTTGTTGAATTCTGATTTTTGATGGTACACTCAGTTCAGCTTATCAAGTATACCTTTTGAAGATTTACAACTTTCGATTAGTATAATCTCAGAGACATCACTGAAGCTGTAAGTGTAAACATAGCGATCGCATCCTCATTTACTTATTTAGTACAAGCTGCTCCATTACCTTCAGCGAGAGAAGGTTGCGTTTCTGTTCCAGAGGCGATATAGTAAACACCTTTCGCTTTAAATGCACACACCATTTGAAATTGCTACTACTGGTAATTTTTAGCGTCGAATTTACTCAACGACGCCACTTCAATTCTTTTCGATATTATTTGCAAACAACTAATTTCACTCGCGTCGACAGAGGATTCAAAAACCGACAGAAGCTGATCGCGACGTGAATTGTCAAGTACTTTTGACTCTAGGTTCAATTTTCACACAGAAGACGTGAAATCGGCCTATAACCTTATAAATAAAAGAGATAAGTTTTATCATAATTATTTATTAGATAGAAAAAAAAGTACTCAAACAAGTATAAGTGCACAAAGCAAGACGTATAAAAAGGAACTGAAAGCGCACAGGCGTCAGCGCAAAGCAGATTTGAGACGGACAAGGGCATAGCCAGATAAGGTGTTTCGGTGTCTCTTAGCTTAAGATAGTATATATTATAGGTAGCACTAGTATTATTTAATAGGCACGTAATCTCTATAATATGTGTGAAGGAGAATAATCGGCAGAAGGAGATCTGGACCTGTCACGAAGAGGTGTTTTGGTAGAAGCATGGCGTACGTCAGAAGAATGAGCAATTTTAGAACGAGCAGCATTAGGTCCAGGGTTTAAAATTTGTTCACTTGAATCTGCAATTAGAAACAGAGCTTAACATCTTCTTGGAGTAGACAATTGTATCTTGGTTAGGGTAGTCCTTATTTACTTATTAAAAAAATCGTTTTCGAAATTCTGGTGCGAAGTCTCAAATATAACCTTTCTTCTAAATTTTAGCCACTATCTTGATATTCAACCATCGCCCACATTAACTACTTTTTATTTAAACTGATCGTTAATGCAGGATGAAGATTTTTGGTTAATCCTTAAATAATCTAAAAAGCTTACATTTACAACATTTTGTAAATTATTTAACAAGTGGGTCATGAATTGCACTTTATATAGTTATTGAATGAGAATATGATAAAGCCAAGAATATACATATATAATGAATGTAGCAAATTCATTAAATTCTTTTAGAGTAAAGTGGTAGCTAATTTCTTAATTTTTCAAAGATATATATTCAAACATTGGTAATGTTATGCCAAAAATTCTAGAAGTAATTCTCTAATTTAATCTAATCAATTATTGTGCAATAATTTAAAGTTTACAATGCCAAACATCTCATAATATTAGTTTAATACACTATGAAATAGACAGTTTCAAATAAGTAGCGTGAAAATTGAATAAATTTACTTTAAACTTGAAGAATCTTTTTTCAATTGAAATATTGAGAATTTCTAGTTTTAACTTTAACTTACAAGCCTTAATGATGAAATAAAAACATTTAAAATTCGCAAAATTGAATGACTATTCACTAAAAAATTGTAAGGAAAGCAATTTAAATCGCCTAATTTTTATTATGTCAAATAAAAATTTCACCTGCAGTAATAAATATAAAATTCATTGTGTAAGATATAATATAAAAAACAAAATCTTTTAATTCAAAAAAAGATAAAATGTGCTAAAAATTATGACCTTGTTATCTTAATGTACAAACATTTTTTCTGCATTACATTATCAAGAAAGTAAACTTTTTTGAGTAAAATGAAAAGCTGAATATTTTTCATTATAAATAAGATGTTTACATTAGTTTCTATATTGTAGAAGGAGCGTATTTCTTTCTCGTACAGTGCTAAAAAATGTAATACTTTTTTGCAGTTATTTATGTAGAACTTTATATTTTTATACTAGAAAAAGGTCAGCAAATTTTTTCAAACTAAACTCTAATAAAGTGACTCAATTATTACGTTTTTATAGAAAAAAAACTAGACAACAAACATTTTTGCCGAAAAAGGTCTTTTTGCATAAATAATCTTAAACAAGCAAATACATATTCAGCAAAAAGCATTTTTTTAATTCTTATTTTTAATATAGTAACTAAAGATTAGTGATTGAAAAGCAGATAACTAACAGTCTATACTTGTCTTTAATACAATAAAATAATAATATACTTTTAAAAATAAAAGTTCTTGAACAAAAATATTTGCTACTTTCTTAAGGCACAAAATAAGAATCTATAATACAATTGTCATTGTTCATTTATGAAGAAGCAAATACTTTTCTTCTTAATATAGAACTTATAGAAAAAAACCGTATGTTACATTACGATACCGTCACACTTAATCTTTATTTTTCGAAAAGAAAATAATTTTTTTAGACGAAAGCTTTCTAATTCTTGTTAAGCGACACCATATCTGAGAAGCAAGTTGGCATTATTGAAAACAATTTTTAAACACAACAATATTAGGCTTACCTTTTTCTAAATGAAGGATTTCAAAACACTTTGAGATTGGTGATTTTCTGCCTAATGGAACATCCCGGACTTCTTCTTTAGTCATTATTTCAACCGCACCGCTCTTCATGTTTATTTTTACCCGTTTTTGAAAGAGTTTTCTCATTGCATAAATTCCACGAAGTCTATTATTGGCCTCTACTATAGCCAATATGTCACCGCTGGACGTTGATAACACAGTTTGTTTTACGGCTGGCAAAGGCAAAAGGACCTGATTGTCTCCTCTCACAAAAATTGGTTTATCGCGAGGGAAGGTGTATTTTCGCAATTCAAAACTCCCGGACGGATTCTTGTTAGGAATGAGCCGAATATATTTAAGTTCTTCAGGTGTATATCCACTCAGGTATGGAGACGAATGATTGACAGGAGGAGACCTAGACCTAGCGCGAAGTGATGGCTCGGCCGGAGGAGAAGATCTGCTCGAAGAACCCGGAGAAAGCTGTCTATCAGGAGAATCCAAAATTCCGGAATAAGGAACTTCCGGCCCGAGGTTCGAAGTCTGTGTACTCAACTCTGCAACAGGCAACAGAGCTTTACATTTTTTTCAAGTATACACTTGTATGCTGGTAAGCTACTAATGAATTAATGACGGACTAGCGAGGGGCAGTACGGGAATAATATATTGTCATTTTAAGTTAATTAAATGAAAATGCTAAATAGCAATATTAATTCAATCAATATATGATAGGCTAGTCGAGATTCTACTAATCTACTTTCATATAGTTATCAAGTAGAAATAATCAAACCTTGTAAAAAGGTATAATGAATTATTGTAAAGTGAAGAGTAGACAGAAATGTAGAATTTTGCAAAAATTCGAGATTGTGGTGCATTGGAAATTCTAAAAATAGCTCTTCTTTGCAGCTTTAATTTGATATTTTTAAACTTTGCTTTAAAAATAAAATAAATAACAAAAATAATTGAAACATTGAAAACATGTGGTGCAAAAGTTGAATTGAAAGCTTTAACAATGAGTTTTTTTCAATATTCAAATCCTGAATACACTAAGCTAATTTAAAAATTGTAATATTATATTTTGATGTTTGAATTAAATGTTTTTCAGATTAAAAGAGGTAAACTTGTTAAGTAACCTATTTTTTGTCAAAATCAGGAAAAATTTTAAAAGTATACAATTTTTATTTAGAAGGGGTAACTTAGAATTCAAATGATGTTTGAATTTAAAAAAAGGAAAATGTGAAAAATAACCAATGGCCAAAACGAGTTTGAAGGTTTTTATAAGTTGAAAAATTATAATTTAATTAATAAACAACTCTAATTTGTCTTTATTTTTAATTGATGCAACAGAATCATTTTTAACACAGACATATGTTTGAATTTCATATATTTCTATGGATCCGAGAACCGTGAATATTTTTTTTGAAAGTAGTTTTTCTTAAAAATACAGATACATATAAATTTGTAATTCACACTTGCCAGGTGAACGATTCACAATCCTAATTGTTAAATTTTTAATTTATTGCCAGGTATCTTCGATATATCATTTTTCCAGTTCTCAGATGCGAGTGATAAATGAAGATATGTTTTATAAAATAATTATAATTGCGGTATTTAAAAAAATGTAATTCCTTCATAACTCGCTTCAGTACAGGATGACATGATAACTACATGCCGAAGACATAAGATTCAAAGGTCAAATACAGAAAATATTGATTATTATAATGAAAGAGGAATATATATATATTTTCTGTGAATACTCCAGAATGTTATTGACTAACAAATGCTGCAAAAAACCTAAATACCTTAGTAACATTTCAAGAAATAAGTTACAAAACGCAAAATGACTATTCCGGGAGAATGATCTGCAAACAATTTTGGACCTTTTATCTAGAAGACGATAAAAAAATGGCAGAGGGAAAATTTGTAGGCAACATATTTTTTTATTTAAAAAGAATACAATTTAAAAAGCAAACAATTTTTAATTCAAAAAAGAATAAATTTAAAGAATAACAAGTTCTGTACTTCAAAGGAGTAAAATTTAGAGTTAAAATGGTTTTTGTGGTTTAAGTGGCGAAAGGCTTGAAAAGTAAACAGTGTTTCGGCTGAAAAGAAGCAAAATGTAAAATTTTTCAGTAGAAAAAGGAAAAATTTAAACAATAACAAATGTTTCTCTTGAATTAAAAAAAATTTGTTACATTCTTTCATTTAAAAGATAAATATTAACGAAGTAACAATATTTTTTATTCAAAAGGTAAGAACTAAAAAGGTTACGAATTTTGTTGTTATTTGATAAAGATAACATTTTCAATTTGACAAATCATTCAGTGCTAAGACATATCCAAAATAAAAAATCTGCATAAATTTATTAATTCGCACAATCTGTAGGGTATGCAGTCACCACAGTACTTAAGCATTTCAGCGCTGATACCGTCTACACCAGCAGCCTTACAATTCCTTTAGTTTTCAATCATGTTCCGAACCTTGGATACACAAACTCTTTCATACGGGTTTTCTAAAATACCGTTTCCGTATTCTATGTCATAGTTGTTTGGACCTATAGCTTTATCCCCTGATGATTCTTTAGAAGAGTCTTTTAAAGCGTCTAGTATCCCGTCTGTGTCATATTACATTTCACCCTTTTAATTTTTTATGCTAACTCTGTATTTCTTCCTTCTTTCATACTGATTATCAAAAATTCATAAAACCGTTTCTTGTTTTCTTTAAAATCAATTCTCATTTCCTTCTCTTCTACTGTTTGGACCTTGTTTTCACTTTCTTTCACTAACAATTTTACCACCCTCTTTTTACTCATTTAAAACTAAAGTAATTGAACCAAAAACATGTAACAGCAAGTGTATTAAATACATACACGTGCATACGTACATACATACATACATATATACATACATATACATACATAATTTTTGCCTAAATAAAGTGTTCAAATTAAATATAACCATAATAACTGATCTGAAATACTTTTAAAACTACGCGATAGAACTACACGTCATATCAGAAAGTGATCTGTAACAAATTTGTAGTTCTTTTTTGTGCACACAATTTTTTTCAATTAAGCTTTTTTTCATCCTGTATAGTTTAACTGTAAAATGGAATTTTTGACTTTTCATTATTTTTTGTGTGCAGTTAAAATTTAGATTTTCTATTTTTTCATTAAATTTAAAAATTTGTTGCGATAATCTTGTAGGATGTTTAAAATGCAAAACTTTCTTTCTTTGACATTTTTTCATATCGTGCGTTGTTTGGCTTAAAATGTTGATTTTTTTTTGAATTTTGAAAATGCTACAACTCCCGTATGTTTTTTTATTATAAAAAGTTATGAGGAGAAATTGTTAGTCTATCTAAGAACTTCTTATAACCGCACATTGAATTTTTAAATTTTCAAAAAAAGTGGTCTTGAAAGTTTTCAAATGTGCTCACTTTCTAAGTTATCAACTAAAAAGGCTAATTCATTCTGTTTATTTTTTTGAAAGTTATCGTGCTAACAAACTATAAATCTACAGACCTACAGACATACAGACAAGAAAAACATAAATACAGACATACGTACAGACAGACATGCATACATACAGACATAAAGACTGACACATTCGTAAAAACCTTTTTTTCGGATTCAGTGTGTCTCAAAACATGGATATTTGACAAAAACAGAGTGGGTCAAATTGTACACAAATCTAGTATCTCCTCATTATAGAATGTAAATGTAAAAAAAAGTAAAAATCCAAAGGTGCAGTCAGTATAAGTTTTAAAATTAATTTATTTTTATACTTTTCGTCGAAATCGTGCTAAACTGTAAGCATACCTTTAAAATTTTCTGAAAAGACCAAGATGACTGCTGTAAATTTTAACACAAATCAGTTAGTTTCAAAATTTTAAAATGATTTCTATTTAAATTATCTAAGAAATGAGGTTTCTTAGTTTTGTAACAAGATAATCACTAAAATCTTTAAACTCTGCGCTAAATTCTTGCTTTAACTTGTTCGCTATTTGTTCACCGCCACGCGATGTGGTTTTGCGACCTGTGTGATCGAAAGTGGTGACATGGTCTGCCACGTTGCAAAGAGTCCTTCTTTTTTTTATATCTTGCCTTCGCAGAATTTCTGCTAAATCTTATTGTTTGATCATATTATTTTGCAATTTTTGAAATCTTGTGCTAAATTTTTTTTTTCAATCATCCACCAAGTAAGCGACTTTCTAATATTTCAGATAATCCAATAGGTTAAAAAAAGGTTATATGCCTGAAGCTTAAGAATTTACCTAAAGTTAAAGATATATTTCATTATAATATTTACCAATAGAAATAACAACAAGCGCCCAGGATAAGCTGGCACAAGGGATGAGCCTCATATTTTTCAATAAAAGATAAAACTGGTATGGATATTAATAAGAAATTTGATTAACAACTTAACGGATGAATATTCTAGTACTTCATTACATCACATACGGTATATATAACCTACGGTCGTTATCTCTTAAATTGGACGTGTTGAGCTTGTCGCTATCTAATATTTGCATTTCATCAGAATCAATTTCAAGGATAAAAATGTAACTGATGAATTCGCTAATGCTTATGTAGCAATTTATACAATTTACACTTTTTATTATAAGTCAAAAATATATTAACTCCCATTTTCTAAAATTTAGAAAAACAAAGTTAGAAATGCACACAAGTTTTCATTTGCAAAATCAAAAATAATTTAAAAATTTAAACAAATTCTAATTTATGAAAAGTAATTTGAAAAATCTTATGAATTCAATCTTTGATCTGTGATTGTTTTTTAATTTTTCTTCTGAATAAATCAAAGCTAAAATGATTTTCCAAAATCTTCTATGTTAAAAATTATCTGTTTCAAGACTATGTCGCAAATAAATGAACTTACTAATATTTCCTGTTCCAAGCCAGAATTATATTTTTTTAAATAATATGTTATGATAATTCAGAAACATAGTAATTGCCCTTTATTAAAACTTTGTAAATGAAAGTAACAAATTGATACGAATTGTTAAAAATTACCTGTTTCAAGACTATGTCGCAAATAAATGAACTTACTAATATTTCCTGTTCCAAGTCAGAATTATATTTTTTGAAATAATATGTTATGATAATTCAGAAACATAGTAATTGCTCTTTCCTAAAACTTTGTAAATGAAAGTAACAAATTGCTACGAATTGTGACTTGGAATATGGAGTTTGTTACATTTTCTTCTTCTAAATTAGAATTAAAATTTTTTTTTGGATTTTCTATTCCATGTGAAATATTCTTTGGTCCACGTCAGAATTATGTGGGTATATTTAGGAAAATATGCCGTCTCAAGTCACAAATTTTTACGAATAAATCTACTTTATTGAAAAATTTTGTATGGATCAAAATGTAATATAAAACTTACAAGTTAAAACGATACTAATAATACGTACGTTACGAGCGAAAAATCTGTTAACTTAAATAAACATTGAAAGAATGCAAAATTTTGCATCGAGCAGCAATTTTTAAAATTTTTGGATACAATAATCAATAGTATATAATAGTATTATAGTATTATATATAATTTAAAAATAGGTTTAATTTGAAAATTAACCACTACAAGATCCCACGGTCAGGAACTGCAATTCGGGACATATTTAGATGCAAATATCTTTAAAAATCCCTTATATTATTAATTCAAATAGAAAAGATTTGAGTTTAATTGAACGAAATTGTAAACTTGATAATGGATTTCAGATTTAACATTGAAAATATATATATTGTAATATTTTATCTGCTTCTCAAAATCTGTTTGATCATAATTGAAGCATGCTTAAAATGCTTTTATTATTAGTCAATAATTTAAACTTATGCTAATACTTAATACATTCAGAATTTATGTATATTCAATAAATAAACATTAATCAATTTCGCTAAGATATCGGATTATCCATCGCCCATTAAATTAATTAACATTTATAAAATTGCTATCCATATTTAAGGTAAAAAAAGTTGAACTTCCTTTAAAGCTGCTTTAAACATCGGTTCAAAAACATAAACAAGTATAGAGTTAAATATGAATAATATTAGTACTTACAATGTTAATAATAATAATTAATAAATGATTGAAAATATAATAATATATATGCTATATATATATATATATATATATATATATATATCACTTTTCCGTAACTATTGCCAAAGGCAAATGTTGCAACGTTCCAAGGAGGAGTGTCCACCAATCACTGCCGAAGAAGTGAAGAAAGTTATCGCTAAAACTAAGAACTTTTTAGCGCCAGGGCCAGATAAAATCAACAACTTTTGGTAGAAGAAGT
>JAUELO010029277.1:0-20124 GCA_032357855.1 Amphibolips quercusostensackenii | reverse complement strand
CACTTTCATGAAGAAAGCAATGAAAAAACAAATAGAAATACATAAATAATTATTGCAATATTTATTTATGATTTTCTATTTGTTTTTCATTGTTTTCTTCATCTCATTTACGTTTTCAAGTTAATTATCTGAAAGATATCTGGAAGTGATGTGACGTCATCGATTATCTTATCTTAGGGATCTTAGTGTACGCTAAATGGCACATATGATCCTTCATTTAGAAAGCATTGAGTGGCCACCGCCTGGTGTTTACCTTGGTCTCGACGTTCATGCCTCATACTGAGTAAGTAGTTTAGTCTTTTGTGGGTTTTATTATAATTTAAAAAATATGTTTTTTTCTTGAATTACGCATTTAAACGTTAAAATCGTGCGAGTGCAACGGCGACACCTTTCGGAAACTCTAAATAAATCAATTAATATACATTTGGAGCTTTTCTACTTAATATAAAATTGCCTTTAATTCAAAAAAGTTTCATGTTTTGAAAAATGAAAGAAATTCAATAAAAAGGATGTTGGCTCGCTGTATATTATAATAAAAGAATCTCGAATTGTAACATTCCTGACAACGATTATGATTATAACGATGAGAATAAACCGTACAATTTTAACGTAAGCATAAACAAATTTTCTTTCTGTTTTTTTTTTGCATTAAAAATTAATTACTTTTAAATAAAATATGTGATTTGAATGATACTAATGAATTGTGACATTATATGCTTACAGCTAGAGGTCAGCCTATCTTTCTGTTGTGAAAATCATTGTTCATATGATTGCCTACAAGCTTAATAACTTCATTTGACTCGTAAGTTGTGTAGCAAAAATATTTTTATTTATTTACAAAAATCTTAAAAGTCTGATAATTAACATTTGTAACCGAGAAATTACGCGAATTGATACTAAAATTGCTAAATCTTACTGTTTCTTACGAGGGACGAGAGATTGTAGAAATTAAATAATGAAATTTAAGGTTAAAACGTTTTATTTTCAATTAAAATGGAATTCTCCACCAAACAGTTACATTTCCAACCTAAACAATTAATTTTTAATTAAACCGATATATCTCCGATAAAAAAAATAAATTTTTAGCTAAGCAGGGTTAGCCGCAACCCGCTTTAGTCTTAAAAAGATATAACAATAATTTTTTTGCGTCATATTATTTCAATTTCTGATTATCTAGGGATTCCTAAAAATTATGTACACAGTCCAAATAGTTCTACAAATTTTTTTGTAAAATTAAAACTGTGAAATGTACAAAGGGTTGTATATTACTTTAGTGCAAACATTCATTAAACAATTGTATTGTTCAACTTAGGTTGTAAGTAAATTATGCTGACATGATTATGAATATCAATGAAAAATAAAAGCCTAAAATTTTAAAAAAATGTTTTTAAAAAATTTTGTGTTAAGAATTTTTTTTGTTTAAAAGTACTTTAATGGCAGCATAAAACAAAATCCAATAAATATCATTAAACTTGAAGGATTTTTTGGTTATAGTTGATTGAGTTTCATCTTATAAGTATTTACATTGTCAACAAAAAATATAAATTAACACCGCAAAAAGGAATAATTACATTTTCAGTTAAGTAAAATTAGTTTTCGTACAAATAAAAAAAAATCTAACCCAACATTACACTTTCCACCAAAGAAATAAATTTTGATCTAAGATGATGAATCTTTATCTTAAAAAAATTAATTCTTAAAAAAATAGTTGAATTTTTAACCTAGAAGATGAATTTCCAAACAAGGAAATTAATTTTTTACTATCAACGCAAATTTTAAACTAAAATAACAAATTTCCTACGAGGAATAGCATAGTTAAATATTCAAGCAAAAAAGATCGATTTTCAACTAAGAAGATGAATTTTCAACCAAAATGATTAATTTCCTACTAAAATTACGAATTTTAAACTAACAAGATGAATTTTCGACTGAAAAGACGCATCAAAAAGCAGAACCTCGTGCGTCTCATTGTTTCACATGCAATCATGTAAAAAAGCAGTTTTAATCCATACCATCCAAATTTTTGTTGAAAATTTATCTCTTTGATTTAACATTAATTCGTTCATCGAAAAATTTAACCATTCCATTTTTGGTTGAAAATATATCCTTTTCAGTTAGAAATTAATGTATATTATTATTAATTCGTGTTTGGTTAAAAGTTAAACAATTGCAGTCAAGCGATACATTATTTTATTTCAAAATTCATCAATTTTTTTAAAAATTAATTTTTTTCCTTTAAAATTTAATTATTCCATTTTCGGTTTAAAAATTGATTTTTTAGTCCTTAATTTAACTATGCTGTTTAAAATTCATCTCTTTTGTTTAAATTTTTAGGTTTATTAGTTTTTTTTAACTGTATATTTACCTGTTTCTTTTATGACTAAAAATTGGTCTTTCTTAGTTGAAGAATCAACTATTTGGTTAAAAATTGGCCTTCTTTTAGATAAAAATTTAACTACACGGTTAAAATTTTTGTTTAGTTGAAAATTCAAACATTTTGTTAAAAGCTCATGTATTTTGTTGATAGCTTATTTATTTTGTTGATAAATTGTCTTTTTCGGTAAAAAATTAATATTTTTTTACTAAAATTAATCTTCTTGTTTTAAAATTAATTTTTTTTTTCAAATTTAAGTATTCAAGTAAAAGATTTATCATTTAAGTCGCAAATTCATCTTAACTTAACATTAATTTTTTTAACTAAAAATTTTACTATTTGATTTTTAAATGAAAATTTATCTTTTTTATTTTAAAATTCATATTTGGTCGAAAATTCAACTATTCCAGATTCATCATTGCAGGTGAAGATTCTTCAATTTGCTTGAAAACCCACTTTCTCCCTCAAAATTTATTATAATTATTCCGTTTTTGTTTGAAAATTTATCTTTTTCAGGCCAAAATTCAACTACATGGTTAAAAATTTATCTTTTTATTTTAATTTTATTTTAAGGAAAATTAATTTTTTCTTCTGAAAATTTAACTATTCCATTTATAACTAAAAACTGATCTCTCTTAGTTAAAAACTTGACTATTTGGTTGGAAATTGGTATTTTTCAGATAAAAGTTCAACTATATGGTTGTTAAATTTTTGTAGTTGAAGACTCAACTATTTTTTGAAAAGTTTTTGTATTTTGTTGATTAATCGTCTTTTTTTGGGAAAATATTTATATTTTTTTGTATGAAATTGAATCTTCTTGATTAAAAGTTCATTTTTTTGGTCAAATATTTAACTATTGCAGTTCAAGATTCATCATTTTAGTAGACAATTTATCACTTTGTTTGAAAATGTTAGTATTTAAAAAATTATTATTCTTAGTTACAATTCAGTTTTGTTTGAACAAAAAATGTAACTATATTATCATTTTTAGGTAGAATTTTTTCTCTTTGATTTAACATTAATTTTTTAACTGAAAATTTTACTATTCAATTTTTGGTTAAGCTTGATGTCTCTTAGTTGAAAATCCATGGTTTTGTTTAAAATTCAACAATTCCAGTTAAAAATTCATCAATAAAGTTAAAAATTAATCAGTTCGGTTGAAAATTCATTTTTTCAACTGGAAATCAAACTACTTTTTCCGGATAAAAATTGATCTTCTCTGGTTTCAAATTCAAATCTTTGATTTCAAAAGTTTTCTTTTTTTATTAAAAATTCTTCTAATTTTGTTGGAAAATTGTTGTTTTTTTTCGTGAAAATTAATGTTTCCGAACTGCAAATGTAACTATTTCATTTATGATTAGAAACTAATTAAGAAAATTAGTTTTATTTTGTTAAAAATAGTATTTTTCACTCAAAAATTTGACTATATGCTTAAAAATTTCTCTGTTTTACTTAAAAATTCAACTATTTTGCTAAAAATTTATTAACTTTGCTGAAGAATCGTCTTTTTTGGTGAAAAATTAATTTTTTTGTTCAAAAATTAATCTTCATTTTTGAAAATTCATCTCTTTGGTTTAAAATTTGAGTATTCTAGTTAAATATTCGTTATTTTAGTTAAAAATACATCATTTTGGTATAAATTTATCTATTTAAGTTGAAAAATCATAATCGTTATCAGAAATTTGTTTGTTTTGTGTGGAAAATCAATTTTTCAAACGGAAACTTTACCTATCTTATTTTCTATTAAGGAATGCCCTTTTTAGTTAGAAACATAACTATTACTTAGTTGAAAATTGACCTTTCCTGTCTGCAAATTCAATTTAAGGCAATTAATGAAAAATTATGATTCGAAAAACTTAAGATAAAAACCTGCAACTATCAGGGAATTATTTTTCAAGATTTTCGTAGACGTTCTGAATAGTTCTTGCAAATTTATAAAGTATCGTAGAAAATAATTATTGACAAGAGATTCTAAGTTGACTGCGTTTATAAATTTAGAATATTTGTTACAAAATAGCCAAATTTTGAATTTCTTGATTAAATTTGCCTAAATAAATAATTACTTTTATAAATTCTCAAAGTCTAGACTCGGAATTTTTATATAAAAGTGGTGTAAATAATTAATAGTTCTGAGGAATATGCAAAGAATTATAAAAATAAGACTTTGGAAAAATATGCTTAGTTAATTCTTTGAATGGTATGGTTTATTATTTGCCTGATAGCCGAACTCTAAATAAAAACTGTTTAAATAATGAATAATTCTTGGGAATTTGTGAAACAACAGAAAAAGAAGTAATCGGAAAAACATTTTTAGTTGATTCCGTAAGCAAATCAAACAAATTCGTTAAAAAATATCGCAACTCTAAATTTGTCTATGAAAATTGTTAAAATAATCATTAATTTTTAGGAATTCGCAAAACATTATTAAAAAGAGTCGCAAAGATACTTTTAGTTAATTATTTGACAAAATATAATTAATTTGAAACCAAAAACTAGAAGTTTTATCGAAATATATAATTTAGAGCCAAAAATGAATTAGTATACTCTTTAATTCAATAAGGCGTGTCTTGAAAATAGGGAAAAAGAGGGAATTCTTTGATAGAGGGGAAAAGGGAAAAGTAGAAGAAAAGTGTGAACCCTACATAAAATATAATTTTCTTTAAATAAAAAGAGCACCTTTTAACTCTGCTGAGATTCGAGCCCATGATCTTTCAATTTTCTGTTTCGAACAACTGAGCAGTCCAGCAATCGGAAGGTCCTGGGTTCAAATCCCAGTAAAGTTAAAAGGTTCTCTTTTGCAACAATCTTTCTTTCGACAATTTTATTTAATATAGGCTTTACACTTTTTTCTTCACCCTCCCTTTTTTCCTTTTTTAAAGAATTCCTTCTTTTTCCCTGTTTTTAAGACACGCTTTTTTTAATTAAAAGGTATACTATTATATCTTTGGTTCTGAATTATATATTTTGGTTTAAATGTAATCCATTTTTCAAAAGAATTGACTTAAAATATTTTTGTGATGACTTTTTTCTATAGTGTTTTGAAAATTTCCAAAAATCAATAATGATTTAAACAATTTTTATAGATAACTTTAGAGTTTCGCTATTTCTTAAAGAATTCGTTTAATTTCTTTCCTACTTCCACATTTCCACTGCGCTGGGATTCGTGCCGAGGACCTTTAAATTTTCTGTTTTGAACAACTAAGCAGTCCAGCAATCGAATGATCCTGGGTTCGAATCCCAATGGAGAAAAAAGGCGCTCTTTTTCTTACGAAAAATTTTAATAAAGAAATCATTCTTATAAGAGAATATAAAAAAATTTATTTTAGTTTTTCCTAAAAAGGTCTGTGATAATAAGAAGTCTAAATTATAATTTCAGGGGACATAGTATTTCATGACGTACTATGATTCCTTCAATCATCACTGAGTTCCTGTCATTAGCCGCTGATGAATTATTGTTGAAGGTTCATTCTTTTCACCTTATTAATATTCAAGTTTGCAAAGAAATAAGGAAGAAAAAATGTATCTAATGCGTTGCGCCTATCCAAATTTAGCGCGGTGTCAGGTATGGCTAGAAATGACCTTGAACATAAATCTAGACATACAAAAAGTAAGCAGGCCAGGCCACATGGACCTTTTCTGTTGGATTTGGACGCAAGACGCAGCCTTATGCAACTAAAATGCTGAGAAAGCGGCCCTTATGCTGTTTGTCACTGCTTCTTTCAGCCCTGTGGCTCCTTTGATTACGAAATTGCTAAGGACGTCAATTCTCAAAACAATGTAACTCACACAATTCCAATCTGTTGGATTTGTTCCAACTTTTAAAAAAGGCTTAAGTACTATTTTACGCATAACATTTTGGCAAACTTGCGAGGATCAGCCTAAACTTCTTTATCTTTACAGAAATCTCATAGAAAGCTAACGTTGTACACCTGGAAGACAACTGGAAAATAAAAGGCAAGGTTGAAAGAGAATCTTGGAAAACTTCTGAATTTGCTGAAGTGCAGCCCGGTAACAAAATAAAAGTACTATTCGTTACTATAACTAGTGCCTGAACCAAGTAGGTTAGTATACTACGTAAAACAATTGAATACAAAATTCTAAAAGGAATTAATTGGAAAGGTACGCGTCATACTGCGGTAAAAACCCTACGAGGCCCGGAATCAGTTGGAAGGCACAACTGTGCAAACAACAAAAAGCCAAAGCCTGAGTTTGAAATCCAGATAGCAACAGGCAAGTTCAAGCAGCAGCAGTGGGAGACGCGTCATCCACCGGACTTTTGCACGGCACAAGCGTCATCGGAAATAATACGGACTTCGACATCAAGTCAGCAATCAAGCAAACCGCTGTAAGTTATACGAAGAGAAATAGGAAAAAAAGTTAAGATAAGCAAATCTCAATAAGCATAAATCCTCTCTACTCTCTGCTGAGGAAGACTCATAAAAAAGTATCTATTAAACTTCTCATTAGGTGAGATAAGATTTGAGTGAGAATGCAGTATTTTTGTAGCACGATACTTCTGAATACTATTGTGTTAAATTCACTAAAATAACTGTAAAAAATTAATTAAAAAAAAACCAAGTTAGTTAAGAGTCAAACTGAGGATATTTACCTAATATGACTTTTTTTTTACTATACAACCGACAAGACAAAAGACACTGACGATCTATTTGGCAAATCATTAATTCCTTTTAAAACCGCTCGAAGTAGGTCACGAGCCCAGTCACCTTCTTTCATTTCGACAAAAATACTAACCCAAATCCTTACACGTATGGATGCCCGATGCGATTCTATAGTAACTACTATGAATGCACCAACTGCAAATGTGTCGATTTTAATAAAAATTCAATATAACAGCAAAGAAAATCGCTAAATTAGAAGAAAAACTAGGACGACCGTGAATTACAGAGACAGGTAGGGATAAAAGGATTACCGAAGACAAATCTAAAAAGAATAAAAAATTGGCAGAAATAAGAAAAACCTTAGCTTTAAATAAAAAACTTGAAAAAAACTCAATTCATTAAAGACGAAAATTAAACTGAAATCTCTTAACCGATTTCCCCTTTGGACTTAATCTCTGTTAAGAATATTGAGATGCCACCAGCCTGACCTTTTATTTGATTTCATTAGAACATTGCAAATGACAGACGCGACTAAAAAATTTATTTGGTTTTTCTCGAATAAGTTATTCGAAAACTAACACGACGCATTGCGACAGAATGTTAAACAAACAAGCTCCCACTTAGCCTTAAAGAGTAGATTAGAATAACTTAGAATCAGAACGAATGGTTTTTAGAAGAATTTTACTGTATATAAATTGAAACAAGGACAAAAGAAAATAAAGACTAAGCCAAATGCTTATGGTAAAATCTAGAGAAATATAACTAAAGAAGATACAGCTTATTTCAGTGAAAAAAATGACTAAATTATTTTGAACACATAACTCAAGAGGCAATGAATAAGGAATTTACCATCGTATGGCTAAGAAATGGAGATCTACTTAATACCTCCCTAGAAAAAGAGTTTATTTAAAAATTAGCAAAACAAATAGCATAGTAACCCAGAATGGACAAGGCAGTAATTGATTACGTCAAAAATTGTCTTATCTGCCAATTGAACAAAACCACCTGCTTAAGATATCAAGCAGGAAAAATTTTTCCCGACTTCCCACAAGCAGCTAATGATGAGATTGCACAAACAAGTATGTTTTGAGTTAACAGGATGGATTTTATATTGACGCGTTTAGAGCACCCGAAAACTATCTTTATGAATCAAGAAAGAAATTTGATTTTCGAATTGCTTAAGCAGTTCGAAGAGGTTCTATACATAGGCACGATTTCAATTAAAGAAATGCTAGAGGAGGAATTGAATTAGAACTTAAAAAAAATAAAGAAAGCTTCCTTTAGGTGATGCGCCTTGGTCTTCTGAGCTTGGTCTGATTGCGCATTGAAACCTTTATTACGTTTCTTTGTAAAATTTTTAATCAATTTTTCTAAACCTATTTACAAAATAGAAAAACTCCTTCAAGTCTTACTTCTGATAACAAAAATTTATAGATTCAGATCGAAAAACAAAACATTATTAGTTCATAAAGATCGTACAATGGCTTGTTTTTAGATGAAGGCAATAAGAATCACATCGATTTTGCAGCTCATGTAAATATTTATGAAGACTGATGCCAATTACATCATTACTACTATCCATCATATGAAAAGATGTAACCTCCATCTTGTGTAAGATTGCGAGATAGTAGGTTTCGACTACAAGGTTGTAAAAATTTAGAATCGTATGAATCGGGTACAATGTTTTTACTTCTATTGCTAAAGTGTAGTCTACACTCAATAATGTCAAAATTGTCCAAGTTCGTGGCACCACCTTTTGTGTCCCGAACAGATCAATTAATTATTAACTGAGTAATTTTTTTCATAGTATTAAATAAGATAAAGATTAAATATTTATGAATAAATCTCAAAATTAAAAAAAAAATTTCAACTACAAATTGTGGAATTTTTCAATGAAAATAATAGTTCGATCCTTTTTGTCGTAAACTGATTACTCAATTATTAACTAAATTTTATGAAAGCTTATATTTTCTGAAATAAGCTCAAAAAGATATCAATAAATCAAATTTTTAAAAATAAAAGATAAAAAAAATTAGGTAAATATAATTTAAATGTTTTAAAGACTTTTGATGCTTGCTTCTTTGCAAAATTTTTAATAAATGATGAGCTGAATAAATTTTCACAATATAACATTAAATGAAAATTAAAATTTAGTTTTTATGAAATTGAGTAACATAAATTTATTAATTACTGAAAGGTTATGCAATCCAATATTAGATATAATTTGCATAATAAAGATTTATTTATATTCAAAATACCCCTATTCTACTTATATATAATTTTTCAAACGTGTCTGTTGTTGCAAAATGGGTATCTGAATTTATAAACACGTTTTCATTCTTTCTGAAATTATTAAAAAAGGTTGCTTATAACTCAAATTTTTAGAAATAAAAGTAAAAATTAAAAAAAGGTAAAGTAAAAGTTATTTAAATGTTTGAATTCATGGATTGATGCTTAAATGAATATCTGAATTCAATTTTTAAAAATTTTTTCTAAATATTATGTTTCAACACTCGTGTTCAAGACTACAAATATTGTCGATGCTTTGTAAAAGTTGCAGTTAACTTTTTCATAGCTATCCTGGAACTTTAGTTCAGTTAAGGCGCTCCACCGTAGAAACTGGTCGAATTTTATTGTCCAACCAAGTCTTTTTTTAAAGACCTGGCAGGATGCAAACCCCAGTCGGATTGACATTGTATCTAATGTCCCTATTAGGGTGTTTTAAGATTTTAAATGCTTCTCTATCTTTTCTTGAAAAAATATTGTATGTTTTTGCAATGACGGTTGCTTTGTCAAATAAAATGCTATGTCGTGCTTTGATAAAGTACTCAACTAGTGCTGATTGCGTGAAAGGTTTTAGCTTGACTTTACACTCATGTTCCTTTACACGTAAGCTCACCTTTCTCCCGGTTGCTCCAATAAAGACTTTGATACAGAAGCAAGGGATTTCATATACTCCCGGATTACTGAAAGGAGCCCTTTTATCTTAAAGGTTATTTAGAAGTTTTCCCATTTTCGCAGCTGGTTTCAATATGGTTTGAATGTTGTGATCGTTGAGAATTTATTCTAATTGTAGAATGGATTTCGGCGTAGTATCTCTTTTTACAAAAGTATCAATCTCTGATACGATCGGTATTATTAAATCCTTTCTGAACTTTTCCGATTTCATAACCTTTACAGAACACTGTCTCAATAATACTTACTTGCCTTTTAATAACCAATTCCACGAAAAAACCTCAGGAGCAGCAATGGAATCTCCAGTCTCACCTGTAACAGCCAACATCCTTATGAAACATCTAGAAACTAAAATCTTTAACCAATCCAAGCTCAAACCGGAATTTTGGTGCCGTTTTATTGACGACACTGTTGTTATTTTAATACATGCACTAGATGTACTAAACAAGTTTTCCGATTTCATCGATAGATTTCACCCTTATATCTAGTTCATCATGGAAATTCAGCTAAACAAAAAATGTTCTGTCTTGGACGTACTAGCTTACTAAAGATTTCGAAAAAAATTAGGTCATGAAGTTTACAGACAATTTACTCATACAAAAAGATACCTACATGCCTGCTCCTACCACAACCCTTTTTTAAAAGCAATTAGTTATCAAACCGATTGTATACGGGGCTGTCTCTATAACAGATAGAGATAACTTACGAACGGAATTACAAAACGCTTAATAAATCCTTATAGAAAGCGATCACAGAAACAAGCAAATTGATAAAGCAATAAAAAAATACACTCAAAAAACAATTCGACACAACCTAACAATAAAAAAGAAAAAAAAATTCTACCATTCTACTCTACATTTAAGTTATCATAGAACAAATAGGATGAATTTTTAACAAAACAACATTCGAACCATATTTGAACCACCTGGGAAAATGGTACAATTTTCAAAGAAACCTAAAGATAAAAAGGCTCCTTTCTGTGATCTGGGAGTATATAAAATCCCTTGCTATTATAGCAACGTTTTTATTTCAAAAATCGGAAGAGTGGTGAGCCAACGTGTGAAGAAACATAAGCGTAAATTCAAGCTAAAACATTTCACGTAATCAGCACTAGCTGAACCTTATATCAAATCAGGACATAGCATTTTATTTGACAAAACAACTGCCATCGCAAAAACAAACAATATTTTTCCAAGAAAACGTACACAAGCAATTAAAATCTTAAAGCATCCTAATAAAATTAATAGCAAAAATGGATATAATACCAGATTCAATTTGGTTTTTCGTCATCCTGGGTTTTATGAAAAAGACTTGATTAGCCAATCACGTTTAACCAGTCTCCACGGTGGTGCACTCTGGACAATCACAGACATCTTAGACAGTATATACTGAGTCTTCGCGTGCGCGCGTCACGGCAAACAGGCTGTCCTCCACCAAAGCACTTCAGAAAGTCCGGTAGCATGCCACACATGCATACACGTACATACAATCTCTACCCTTTGCTGTTTCTAAAATATGCTCTAGATCCAAAAATTTTTGGGGACGATTTCGCTCACTCTTACTCCCCCTGAAACCCGCTGAAAGGTAACAGAATCCTCGTGCAAAAACCCTGTATAAGAACAACATAACCTAAAACTTTATTTTCAGGTTAGCCATGAAGAAGTGAACTACACTGTTCGCAAAACATCTGCAAGATTTATAGTTTTGCACATGATTGAAAAAATAAGCACTTCCTTTTATTTTAACTGTAAATCTTGAAGATTGTAGAATCTTCAATTAAAAATCGCTAAAATTAAAGAATTTTTTATTTTAAGTTGTCAAGATTGAACTGCTATAAAAAAATGTCGAAAATAACATTCCATTATATATAAATAAAAAAATTATATAATTGCGATTCATATAATACTGGATGATTTTTAAATTTAAAATATTTAAAATAGATGTATCTCAAAAAACTTGACACAGCATGCTGTATATCATATATCATATATCATACTGTATCATATTGTACGCTATTTTTGTGTAACGTACCGCATTGAATCATATTGTATTATGTTCTATCATATTGCATATTATATGATTTTGTATTATGTTATATCATATTGTATTATACAATATGATATTGTATTATGCTGTATCATATTATATTAAATGACATCATATTGTATCATACTGTATTATATAGTATGATAGTGTGTCTCATTGTAAAATACTGTATTAGATTGTGCCATTTTTTATCATATTTACTGTATAGCATCGTATTATATCGTTTTGCATTATATTGTATTATGTTGTATGATATTGTATCATAAGCCATCGTATTATATAATATTGATTTACAATGTACTAGGATGTATCATATTGTATTATATCATTTGATATTGTATCATACTATATTTTCTTACATGAAATTGCATTATATCGTATCACATTGTGACACATAGTGTGATAGTGTATCATACTGTAGCATATTGTGCTATACTGTATTATATTCTATGATAGTGTATGATATTGCATCACGCTGTATGGCACTGCTTCATATTGTTATATTTTGTATCATATTGTATCATTACATATGACAACTTATGATATTGTATTATATTCTATCAGACTGTGCTATATTGTTTCATATTGTATGAAACTGTATGATATTCCATCATATTATATGATATGGTATTAGATTGTATGATATTATAATATATTGTATAAGGAGAGATAGAGAGGGAGAGGAATTGAAAGAATCAGTCAGAGGAAGAAGCTAAGAAAAAAAGAGGAGAGGAAGCGACACCCGTGAAGTCGTTAAAATGTAGAAAATTTTATTTAAATTATGCAAAGTTGAATTATTTTTAGTTTTTGATTTTTAATAATAATTACCTTTTAACTTAAAATCTTGAACCATGCCATACAGAGCATTTAAAATTGCATCAATTTTAACCATAAGCGATTTAAATTAATAAATTTGTGCTTGTAAGTCTTAAAAATTAATAAGTCTTTAATTGTAAATCGTGAAAATATAACAGTTAAAAATTTTTCAAATTAAAAACTATATAAGTTTTTGATTTTATCACGGAAAATTCTGTGAATGATGCTTTACATTAGGAACCTCTTGAATTTATGAGTTTTAAAATTGATGACTAGATTTAGAAATTTTCATTTTTTGAATGAAAACTTTTTCAATTTCCAATTTGAGAGATGCATTAATCCACACTAAAGAAATTATAAACATTAATCGTGAGAATAGTATGCATTCGAACCTGGATTTTTCGCCGGTTTTGGGACGGACGGTGGTAACTAAACAGGTCCACCGAACGTAAACAGTCAGGGACGCATGAACTTACTATTCCCGGTGGATTTTTTCGTGAAGTGAAAAATATTTTGCAAATCTGTTTTTCTAATACGAAGGCAAGGTGTAACTAAACATTTAACAGAAAATGGAGCAGAAAGTTTACTGTTACGCGTTGAAATAAATGTTTTTTCTGCTTACATACTTTAAACGCTTGGGGACCGTTCGCTAATTTAAACCATTTGAAGACAGCAGTGTCCAAAATCACATTACTATTTTACAACAAAACACCTTGCAAAACATTTACTAGAACTTTAGTGTTTGAAATTACAGCACTTCGTAAAGAGAAGATAGGTTTGGTAGCTACGAAAGCGCCACAAATTTGGACTTATCTAAAAAAAATTTGAATTTCAATAAAATATTAAGAAGTAATTTTATAGTAAATAATAAATTTTAAACCTTAGTATAACATGTATGATTACATCGAATTGATATTTACTGCCCTTGTTTATTATTGTTGCTTCAGCAATAACTTTAAGGTACATAATATTTCGCGTGTACGATAGCGCTATTGTCAAGCTCGAAGAGGCACTACACAGAGACAACCGATCGCACGAACTTAGATTGTTGCATCATAGCACGAAATAATCCGATTGGTCCGATCGGCTTTATTTGAATTTAGAGCCCCACTGCTAATCGACGCGAGCCTTTTTTAAGATTATACGCTGTGCAAATTTGTGTGCTTCCTGGTTGAGAGTGAAGTGACGCAACTTCATGACGCACTTGCCTAGCTGAGCCGTTAGGGTAAAGCGCTTTATTGCTACGCTCCTGTTTTTTCACGCTTGACTGTCGACGAACGACTGCCCGCTTTAGCTCCGCGGCTCCTCTCATCATAGTCCACGGCGCGGCTTTGATTCCCGGAAGGGGTCAATTAATGGTAGAGAAATCTAGGCTTAACTGTATTTTCCTTCAGTGTTAAAGTGTCACAATTCACATTTGGTATCATATAATTTTGTAAAATTTTTAAAATCCCTAATGTAGAAAAATAATAAAAATTAATATCTTTAAAATCTAAATTCACAAAAGAAAATAAAACTAATAAAAATGCTCATTCTTGAAATTTTTAAATCCAGGGAAATAAGAAATTACTGAAATTTTAATTCTAGAAAATAGTAAATTATCCAAGTTTGAAACTTTCGCAAAAAAATATTAAATCGTTTTCATTTTCTGTTAAAATACTCTTTCATTTTATACGTATTTATTTTCAAATGTACTATCAAATTTTTGTTTTTAGAAGCTTAAAACTTCGTCAATTTACTATTTTGGGAAATTTAAGAGTGCGAAAATTGAATTATTTGAAGAACATATTCACTACTTTCGGTGATTTGAAAATTTTCGGAATTTTCATATTTCGCAAAATTTCTATATTGGTAATGATTTTTTCGGCAAGTGGTTATTCGGTAAAATAAAAATCATATTAAATGATAATTGGAAACTCTAAATTTATACCGAATGTTAGTTTGGTGGAATAAAAATATGAAAAATTAACAATTTGAATAAAGAAAAAGTATAGCAATTTATTATTCAGTAAAAGAAACATTATGAAAAATAAAATTTAAGAATTATTTTTTCTCTTCTGTTGAAAATCCTTGAAATCTTGAAATTAAAAAATGTCGAGACAATTTCTAAAACATCTGATGCAATATGTGAAAGAAAAATTGCGTCTTTGTAATTATTACAACATTTTGTAGAATAAATATTAGTTTTTCTTTTCATAACTTGTCTTTCGCTTAAAGATAATAAAATCTGTACATTCTGACACACCAATTTTTAAGAATTTCATCATTTTTTTGCCTTGTTGAGATAATGAAAAATGAATTTATTGGAAGGAGAAGCCGGATGCTTGTAGTCTATGAGATAACGAATTCATTATATAAACCCCAATTAAAGACCAGAGTATTTATTAGTTGCCGAAATTCTCTAACAATAGTTTAATTACTATTCAATCTACTGGGAAAAATGAAGATCGCTTATACTCTGATTTTCAACTTGGTGGTCATCTCTAATTTGTTTGGTAAATACAACAATAATTAGCAACAATAATTTACGATAAATGATTATCTTAAATTCAATTACGTAATTATTACATAATTTTTATTTATTCTGATTTAATTATTTAATTAAATAAATTTAATTATTAAATTAACCAAATACATCCAGAACACTTATGAAAACTTGACCAGATTATTACAACAAAAGAAAATAACCATTTTTTCATAAGACTCTTTGAAACTTCTAACGATTTTCATAAACAAATTTATTTATTTTATATCTATGAAGATAAGAAATTATTTTTCTTTGTGAAGTCACTTGTATTGATTTCAAGAATAATATTAAAATACAAAGGATTGGCATTTAGTTCAACTTCCAACTAAATATTTTAATTTTCAACTAAAGAAATAAATATTTAACCACAAGAAAAATTAATTTTTGACCAAACAAGTCTTGTTTTCAACAAAATACTTAAAAGAAAAGATTTATTTTCTACCAAAAGTAGCATATTTTTATTTTCAAGTAAAGAAATAAGACAACAGAAAAGTTTTCTTAAGTTTCCTGGAGAATTTTCAAATGATTTTTTGGTTAAAAAAAATGGATTTTTGAAAAAAAAATTTAATTTGTAAAAACTTCACATTAATTTTTTTTCAAATTCTAGCAGATTTTGAGGCAATTTTTTACATGAATTTCAAAGATTTTTAAAACTTTTGTAAGGTTTAAAATAAACATAAAAATTTCACTAAGTGTCCTGAGAAAATTTTTAATTAAATTTTATTTAAAAAAATGAACTTTTACATAAAGTTTTGAAAGATTTGAAAGCATTTTAAGACAAAAAATTCGTCAAAGAATACAGAAGATTTAAAGACAATTTCTTTACTATTTCAGAAGTTTGAAGCACGTTATCAAAAATTTTATAATTTTAAATGATATTTAAATATTTTGAAACAATTTTGAAATAGAAATTCGAAAAAATGCGCTAGGCGCTTTTCGCATATTATATTTCACGGATTTTCGTCTTTAAAATAATAATAAATGTTGCGCTTGCATCAGATCTGTATTCATACATGAATTTTAAATCAAAAAGTTTAATTTAGAACCAAAACAGATTAATTTAAAACTTAAAATGGGATGGTTAAAATTTCAGTAACTAAAATTGATTGAAAGTAAGCAAAAAATTTCTTTCTTTCTTCCCATTCTCCTCTTTGTTCTTCTTATATTTTTTTCATCTTCTTCGTTATTTTTAAAATTTTTTTCACCTTCTTTATTCGTAATTATTTCTTCTTTTAAAAAAAGGGCAAAGGCGATTTGGAGGTTGCCCTCTTTTTCATTCCTCTTTTCTCTTGTAAATTTGTATTAGGACTTTGAAGCTTGCGTTGTTTAAATTTAAATGTTAAAACTTAAAAAGAAAAAAATGAAAATAAATTTAGATTTCTTTATTGGAAATGAAACTTGTGAAATTTAAAACTTTTCTTTTTTTCTTTTTTTCCTCACAGAATTGAGTTCGCAGTCTGGAACTGGGGATGCATCTTCTAGTAAACCTTCCGACTACGAAAAATCTGTTGCACCTGAAGATATTCCTCCAAGCATGAGAGGCGGTTTAAGGAAGAGGAAGTTTACGTTCCCTGAAGGACACCGCGCAGAATATTTAAAAATGGTCTATGTACCCAATCAGCACACTAATCGTAATGGACGTATCATGAAGACATATCATGTTATACCAGCAGGCAGAGAATATGATGTATGGGCAAGCGATCATGTAGTTGTTGGATTTTGGGAAAATCCACCACCCTATACGAGTCTGAAGCGTCCTTTAATAAATCAACCACAGCGTGCGAGGCCTGTTTATCATCGAATTATTTATAATCAACATCCGGGACTAATGCAATTGGAAGGCGAACACGAGACTCGAGAACTTTATCTAAGAGAAGCTAGGTTTTTGCAAAATAATCCTCCACGTTCTTAGTTGGTGTAATCTGGCCATTTACAATTTGCTTTATCATTTTACAAGTGATTACTCTTTATTATTTGAAACAAAATTATTCAATCAAATGTAATTTCCTGTGGATTTTTTAATTTGTTTCTCATATAAATATAAAATATTTAAATATCTGTTACATAAATAATTATAATATATAACCATATAAAGGTGGAGGATGTATTATCGTATATTATGCAACAAGGGAAAGAAATTGAACTTTTTACGTCAAGTGTAATGTGTGCAGTACAAGCCGTAGGCTGAAGATGAAATTAATTTCTTCTCCTTGCAACTGCTACTTTTATCCCCGTTCACAGGGGTAGAAGAGATCCATTAAATACCTGCGTTATGAAAAATAAATTATATATATGATTTTAAAGTGCAATTTTAGTTGCCAGTTATTGAAATTCTATGCCTCACCTGAAATTCCTCAAAATCCTGTAAAATCTGCTAAAATCGTGTAAGAATTTTCAACCAATAAATACGAGTTTTCAACTAAGATGATGAACCTTTTACCAAAAATTAAATTTGCAACGACAAAGTTTAATTTCAACCAAGAAAGGAAACAATTTTTATTATGATGCAGAAAGGTGGACATTTTTAACAAAATAGTTTAACCTTTAACTAAGTATTTAAATTTTGAATGGAAAAAGACATATTTTCAACGAGATACGTGATTTTTTAACAAATATCACCTAAGGCACCGTCAAAGGCAGATGGCGCTACAAGCGCCATCCAACCAGATGCGGTGGAGTCCTTGAACATCGATGACAATAACGATGGAGTGCCTAGCGGAAGGTAAGCTACACGCACACCAGCCGCATATTCGGACGGCTTTTTTTAAGCTTGAATGATTTAATAATTTCAGAAGTATTTATTCTCCCAGAAAACGTTTTAGGTTCTGCCTGTTAAAAAGTGAAATCGGATTGAAAACTGACTGGAGTCGCAACTACTTGTTTATATAAATATTTAGGGTGGCAATAAGATAGTCAATCCCTAAGTATCTGTTTGTTTTCCTTAAGTGTATTTTTGGACAATTTTGATCAGCTGAAGTTCTTTAATTTTATATGTTGACTGCCCTTTTTTTAAGCTCTTTCCGAGGCAAAAGTTTCGCTTTTCTCAGCAGTTCTACGCGTAGCTAACCTTCCACTTGTCGGTGTAAGGCTGACCAATCATGATCGTGCAGTTGGAGATAAGACGACTGAAGTCTTTAAACTGAGAAAAATCCATAAAGGTAAGGTGCCTAGAAATAATTACCCGCTCAGCGGGCTCTCATAAAGCAGCCATGGCTCCTTAGAAAAGGGTATCGGAGAACGCAACATCACCTGGAGCAACTCATCCTGCTCGGCCTACGAACAAAAGGAGACGCCCCGAATAATTCCATTGATATCTGAGATCAGAATCTCACAGATGCAGAGAAACTCTAAACACGACAATGTCGCGTATGCAGTTCTAAATAGGCATATGCTACTGAAGCGGACAAGCATTGCCCTAATCGGAGAACCTTGGCTATGCAGGGAAAGGATAAGTGGCTCAAGAGGGAGCAGCTCTAGCTATAAGGGGCCACGCAAAAGAGCACCAAGGGTATGCGCATGGCAATGAAGTGCATGGATGTGAGTTTGACTTCTGAGCTCTGCTTCTGGGACCTCCAGGGGGATATCGCCTCGGTTTATTTGCCGGGAGATTTTCTATTTGGCTCTATGCTGGGTTGTGTGAGTTGGAAAGTCTTTAACGAGAAGTCTCTCTCGAATCACAAATGTATCTTCTTCCAGTTAGCCTGGAAAAACAAGCTCGTGAAATTCTTTGCAAGCTACGGTACCATAGATAAATTATAGCACGCGGTGGCTTTTCTGCAATGTGGTTTGATTGAGTTATTCGAAAACAATTAAATTAGAAGTACAAATAAATCTAGAACGGAGCAGAGTGGTGGGACACTTACCTGAAGAAACTCTGTACAAAAACAAGAGTTTTATACAACAGGTCAAACAGGATTAAACTGACTCAAGACTAGGACGTACACAAGACCGCTCAGTATGAATACAATAAAAACCTACAAACATGAAAATTGAATAAGCTTCTGCGAGAAATTCAAGAACATTCCGGATACAATAAGGCTCCACAAGATCCTAGCAAAAAAATCCGATGGTTCTCTTTGGGCTCCTAAGGCTCGATAACAGAAAGTTTTATTAGGATAAAGAAAAAACACTTAATCACCTGATGACAGTCTGTTTTTCAGGGTTTAAGCAAACTCTCTGTCATTTTGATTCCCCCAGGGGTTATGGCGTCTACTCAAAGCTCTTACAAAAGAGCATGGATGTCGCCGTCTACCCACTAACAAAACTACTTAGCACAAGCTTTTTTTTCAAACATGTGCGGTGTGCATGAAGGACGGTAAAGTGGCCTTTATTTCCAAACCTAGGAAGCAGAGCTACACTGTTGCTAAAGATTTTTGGCTGATCAGTTTCACGTCCTTTATTCTAAAGACGCTATAGAAATTAGTTGATAAATAAATTAGGGATAAGGTGATTTTATATTCGCCGTTGTACAGAGGGCAGCACGCCTTTCAATCGGCCTGCTCTGCAAAATTTGCGTTTTATGCTACCACAGCAAAATTCGAGCAGCAGCTTGAACTAGGAGGGTATGCTGTAAGAAATTTCTTGGACAAAAAGGGTACCGTAAGTAATACTCCTTAAAAAGTCATACGTTGAAAGGCTGCAGGGTATGGCAAGACAGACTAGCAAGTGATCTGGATGGGATGCAAGTTAGCTAGAGGTCAAAAAAAAAGAGGGGATGAGGGGGCCCCAACCATCGCCCCCTCTTGTGAGATCCAATGCACGGGAGTGGGAGGATGGCGCGGCGAAGC
>JAUELO010029264.1:0-10744 GCA_032357855.1 Amphibolips quercusostensackenii | reverse complement strand
CAACTCGAGAACCCCACTTGTCTCGGGTTCTTGAAACAAACCGGGTACTTGAATTTTTCGCGTTCTCGACAGGTCCAGTATTCTCGAGCCCGACCCAGCCCGGCCACACCCCTACTAATCGTATTATTTGAAGCGTGCACAGTTAGAAATGTCCCAGCTGTGCACGTGCATAGTTGTACAAGCGGCTAACAACTTGCACAGTTGTAGCACCAGCCCTTGACGTGCACAGCTGCTCCGTGCACAGTTGTACTCCTGGAAAATTGAGACCTGCGCAGGAGGGTCTCTCCCATCTGTGTATGTAAAGAGTTCGTAGGGTACTATCTATGCACGTCTTCTTCCATCTTTTTTTCTATCTTGTATATCATATCTCAAATGTCGACGTGCATAGATGGTACCCTACGAACGATTCACGTGCACAGATAGGACACCCCCAACTGTGCACGTCTAAATGTCGACGTACAATGATGGTACCCTACTAAAGATTCACGTGCACACATGGGACACTTGCAACTGTGCACGTCAAGGTCGAAAATCTCTAAAAAAGAAATTCAAGATCTTGTATCGGGAATTTCGGAAGTTTTAATTTGAAATTCCTCATCGTTATGAAGTTTTCAGTTCACCTGAACATGTTTCAAGAAAATCTCAATTTTTCTCGTAATCTTCTCGAATGCATCACTAGTTGTCCGTCACCCGCCGACAGACAGACATATCGCCATTTTCGTAAAAACTATTTTTTCTGACTCAAGGAGTCTTAAAACTTAAAAAATTGATAAAAACTGGATAGGTCTAAATTCACATGAATCTTAAACATTTCATTATAAATTATGAGAATTTAAAAATTGAAATTTTTCAGCTAAAATATGGGTGCCATTAAAAAAGGGTTAAAAGCAATTTTGTAAGTTTATCTAAGGCGAGATACTTTGCTCTTGGCCATTTAATCGTCTTTTACGTCGTTTGACCAAAAATTTGAATTTTCAATTTTCTCATGGCATTTTCTACGTTTCAAAAAAAACTATTATTTCTATTAAAAAACAGTTAAATACGATTTTGGATAACTTCAATCAACAGATATTTTCGGTCTTGTGTCTATTCATCTTATCTTGCGTGGTTTTTTGGGAACGTTGAATTATTGCGTTTCTTAGTCTGATTTTTTATGGCCAAAAAACCAGTGTGCAAAAGGAAATTTGAATTATAAAATTCTTTTGAAACTTATTGCGCCATCAGACAACATTTCAAATTTTCAATGTTTAATGTCACATGAATATAAGATATCCCATCATAAATGATGAAAATGTAAAAGTTTAAATTTGTCCGCTAAAATATGAGTGCTATTGAAAAACAGTTTATCTGAAACAGGCAAAAGAACAGCTTTTCATCTGCTTGCGTAGCGGCAATAAAATAGCACTACATTGTAACGCGACGAGCGGCACGTAAAGTAAACTTTATTGTACCGCGTCGAGTGGCACGTAAAGTGACAGCAAGGAGGAAGAAGTGATTAAGTAAAAAAAAAGGAAAAGAAAAGAGAAAAAGAGAAGCGAAAAAAAAGCAAAGGGGAAAAAGAAAGAGGAAAGAGGAGAAGTAAAAAGAGAAAGGAAAAATAAAAAGCGACAAAAGAAGCGGAAAGGGAAAAGGGGGGAATGGGAAGAAAAAAAATGAAAAACGAAAGGGGGAAGGGAAAAGGGAAATAGGAAAAAAGGAAAAGGGGAAAGGGAAAGGGGTTAGGGAAAAGGGAAAAGGGAGAAAGGGGAAAGGGAAGGGGCGAAAAAAGAAAAGGGAATGAAGGAAAGGGAAAAAAGGAAAAATGAAAAGCAAAGGTGAATCAGATGAAGTATCGTACCTAATCTACTATCAATAAATTTTTGTAGATTTTTTTGAGACGAGGAATTTTTCTGTTTTTCATTTTATTTTCTTTAGCGCTATTTAGCTATAAATTTAAATTTTTTATTTTCTTCTGCCATTTTATACGTTCATAACAAAAACTATTATTACTTTGAAAAACAGTTAAAACAATTTTGTAGAACTTTTGAAAATACATACCAGTGTGCAGAAACGTCTCGAAACGTCGATAATTAACAAAAACTGAAAAGGTTCAAATTCACATAAATCTGAAACATTCCATCATAAATGATGAGGAAGTGGAAATGACTGTTCTTTAATCTCCACTTAGAAGCTGCTAAGTTTGAGACGGATATTTAAACCCATGGTTAATGAAATGAAAATTATGACTGTTAGTTATTAGAAGCATGTCTTGAAAAGTATTATTCTATTAAATAGATTTTTGAATTGTCGTTATTAAACAAGAGGGAATTTTAAGTTTAAAACTTTTCTATTAATTTTGTTTTTGAATTTGCAATGACAAATTAATGATTTATTGGCGATTCTTATTATTATTTTAAAGAATACCAACATAATTTTTTGATGACTACGTCTAAGTATCACATCTGCGTATCAATCGACAATAAGTACTATAAGATTTACCTTTCAAGTGATATAAAACTTAAATAATTTGCGTTTTTTGAATATGTATTTACAAACTGCAAGTAAATTATACACTCTTCTAGTGATATGTAAAAAATTATAAGAATTGAAAAAAAATCGATCGTGTAATTATTACTGTTCACAATAAAAGAATTTTCAATTGAAAGTCTATAAGAGTTTATCAATGTCAATAGTAAATCTTTAAAATTTCATTATTTTTAATTTTGAATTTTCCTAATTATACTATTGCAAATAATTTTTTTTTTTTATTAAATTATTTTCTTTTCTAAAGTTTTAATAATAAAGTGATTTAAATCACCAATGATCAAGAATGAAAAATTACGTTTTCTAAACATTAAAAATTAAACTATTTCAAAAAAGCATTTAGTTTTGCATAATTAATATTAAAGGCTCTTAATTGCAAATATTCGAAATTAAAGCATTTTTCTTTATAAGTCTGCAATTATTCAACTACATATTTAATAAAAAAGTTCAAAATTACATAGTTTTTAACTATATATGAACTGAGTGACCCCAACAATTTTAGCATATACATTTTCATAAAATTAAGACCATTTTTAAATTTTTAATTCACCATATTGGATGAGCCAACTTCAATTTTGAAAATCTTTCATCAAATACGGATTCAGCGATCGCGAAGACTTTAGAATACTCATTTTTATGGAAATTGAATCATAATGCAGATTGTGAAAAATGACACATGAGTTTTCTATCAAATTGTTTAAAAAACTTCAAAGAAATACTTTTAGGCTCAAATACTTTTAAACTTGTTTACTATAGCGCGAATAAATATTTTGGGTTGAAAAACAACATATTTTAAATACTTTTGCGAAAAAATTATTTCTATCAAAAGTCACCTTCATAATTATAGAGAATCACTCATAGAGCAATAAACGTCGCTCTACGTGACGACTTAGTTTCTTGACTTCATCACACCACCTACGTATAGATAAGGACTTTTTTCAGAAATTAGATAACGGATTATATACATGTATACAAGTAAGAATATAAATTATGAAATCTTGCTATTTGAAACTCAGCAAATTCATTAAAAGTCAGATCTGAGTCTCTAGCAGAATGAGGATTTTAATTTGTACCCTGTTCTTCATTTTTATAATATTTCTTTATTCTGTTGGTAAGTATAAGAGAACATAAAAATTAAATAAATTATTTTTCTAAATGTCTTACACTTAAACATAAATATTATAACATATTTGTTTTTCATAAAGCATTAATTATTTAATTCGAATTCGCAATAAAACCGTTGAAATATTTGTGTTATCATTACACATATCTCATCTTGTTGTATAAATATGCATGCAATAAAAAAAGTGTCTTATAATTGTTTATTTTTTCACTTTATCTTTAAAAAGTATAAGTAATTAAAATGTTTCTCAGTGGAAGCTTGAAATTTACACTGAAAAAAACGACTCTATAGTAATATGGGCGCAAAATATTTACGCAAAATTTTTCTTTCTGTTGGCAGTGAGATTGCAGTTTTAAAAATTAAAAAGAAAATAAAGCAATATTTTTTAGTACAGAGATGGAAGGAAATAGATTTAAAAAACATTTTTCAAATATATGTGAGCAAACAGTTCAGTTTATTGGCTCACGTAAAGATGAAATGTGAAATTTTTGTAACATACGTTTGACAAAAATATTAGCGAAAGCTCTAATGAAGATTCGCAAACAAGTTGGTACCTTTAATGTCAATCGGAGGCCTCCACAGGCTGAAATTTAAAAAAGAATTTCAAATTTATCTTATATCTGATCCAAATAAATCACGGACCTGTACCTTTCTTCATATTTCCAAAATGAGAAATACCGAAATGTCAGTCTGAGATTTAAAGGAAGAATATTTTTATTAAAAGTTACATTTGAATAAAACACTTTATTACAGCTTAAGCTGCAATTTTTTTTCAACATATGTTTCAAAAAATTTACATTAAATCTCGAAATGTATCCATAAATTTAAAACCTTAGGCATATATTAAAAATTAATCAAGTATGAAGGGAAAGTTTCCACAACATATTTTCCAAAACTTTCAGGTTAAATCCTTTGTATGTGCAAAAATATGTTACAAAAATTCACGTGTTTCACCCCAGCACCACTCATAAATTTTACACTTCATTCAAAAATGCTGAAATGTTATGTCAGAAACATATTTTAAACTGTGACAACAAAAACGCAATAGATCAAATTTTATATTAGGCTAAATACAATTTGTTTTTTTAAACATCGTTTAAAGTATGTAAAAAGAGCTTCCTGTATAATGAAGTTTATATTTCAAACAGAGCCTGAAAAATATTTTGAAGAAGGAAATTCCAATTATTACACCTTATGAGTCAGAAAAAAATTCTGATAACAATATTATAGCTTTTTTGAAAATTTTATTCAATCTATTAGTAGAAACAGTTAACAAAGAATACGTGAGAATATTACCAAGCTAATCGTAAATCACAATAAGAACAACAAATTTATCAACTTCAATTTAACTGATTTAATATCTGATTTTCAGAGTAAAAACTTATTTACTTTCTCTAAAATTAATTAAATTATCCCGTCATCTATTGAATCACTGACTTATAATTTGGCATTTTACTTATCTAAAATCTTGAAGCCCACCTTATTACCAACATATTCTTTCATCACAGACAGTTATCAATCCAAAGGTAAAATCAAAAGTGTAAAAATACCTAACAATCACTTTATGGTTTTATTGAATGCGGTTTTGATGTTTGATAGCATACTGCTAGATTTAACCTTAATTTTGGTAGAAGTGAAATTAATAAGTGATAAAAATTTAACTTAAGTTCCCATAGATGACATTTTAATTACAGCGAGAACGATCTTTAACAAGGCAGTTTTCTCCTTCAATAATAATTTAAAAAAATAAGTATCTGCTTTTCCAGTGGGGTCAATCTCATCACAAAGAATATAAAATATGGTACTTGAATTTGTGTAAAAAAGATTCATTAAATTTAAACCGGTTTTTTATAAAAGGCTTGTCGATGATACGCTTACGATGATTCCCACTGAAAATTATTAAGTTTTTCGAAGTTTTAAATAATTTCAAAGACTCTATACAACTTAGTTTTCAAATTAAGGATGACAATATTTCAAATTTGTTAAATTTGTCTATTATTTAAGTTAAAAATAAAAGTTTAATTACAAATGGGTATAAAAAACCAACATTATCGTGTCAATATCTTAGTTATAATTCTTATTATCTCTTTTCTTTAAAAAATTACTTCAATCAATAAATTAATTAATAGATGTATTAAATTAAGTTACTGAGTCACTGACTTAATAAGTAAAAAGGTATTAAAGAAACAGAGGTCTTCTTAAAAAGCCTAACATTAATTTTTATTTTAGAATAGTCACGAATTATAAAATTGTTTGAGCAATAGACATAGACAAGGATGCAAAAAAAATTAATCTAATGTAGTTTATATGATTAATTGCACAAGTTGCAACAAACTTCATATTGGAGAAATTTGCAGGTGATTAAAGACACAAATAGCTAAGCACGTAAAAGATTGCGTAATCGGCAATAATAAAACTGACTTTTTACGACAGGTGTAGACGTGCAGCCATTTTTTGCCTTTGATAATAATAACATTAAAATACTAGCGAGGGAGAATATCTCGCATAAACTTTAATTTCTCGGATCAATTTTCCTAAACAAATATTTTGACATTTGTGTTAAGCTGCAATCTGAAAGATGGTATATAAATAATTATTATCAATGCATCCTAAATTAATAACGTTCTTTTTCTTTTTTAAATTTAAACTTCTTGGCACGCTCCCTGAAATGTATTATGTTCTTACGCTCAATCTCTTCTGTAGCATGTTCTGTTTTTTATTCACTTTCTACGTATTTCTTCTCCTAACTGTTGCTTCTGTTTTATTAATTCGCTTTTTTGATTATTATTTCCGTTATTAACTGATATAAACTTTAAATATTTTGTTTGTTATTGTATTCGCTTTAGTATGTAGTTCTTCATGTAATGTAATCTCCGTTTGTTTACGAAAGAGATTATAAATAATTCATTACAATTTTTAACTGATTATTATGATATACAAATAATGGCAGATCATACCTCAGCAATCCTACATCATTAAAATTTCTGTATTTTGCATAACAGGTATTTAAGTATTCAGTTCTATCTTCAGTGATTATTTGCTAACGCTTAAATTTGGATATTTCTTTTTCAATTTTACAATTTTGTATCAATTATCTTGAAGTGTTGCTCCATTACTTTGTAATTGTTTTTTGGCATACAAAAAAAACTTATCTGATTTAAAAAGACACAAAGTCATGTCAAAACTTCCGAATTTTGAATTAAAAATTTTATTTAACGTCAGAATCATAGTTTAATTTCCACATGAACGAATGAGCGACAAAGTTGTTCCATTTGTATATATATATAGAAATTATTTATAACCAAATCACGTACGAAGAAACTCTGACCCTGACATTAAATTTTGGAGTTTTTTAAAAGTTCTCAATATTGTTGTCTTTTGATCAACATATATATTTAGCACCACTGGTTGTGAAACAAAATTTATTGTATGACCTTAATTTTTAAAAATAGCTGACAAATTGGTGCTACAAAAACTTTATTTAGACAAGCAAAAAAAATGTGTTGCTAAATCCGACGTCAGGACTGGAGTGACCTGTCTCCAACACCGCATATTAACATTATAAGGTTTTTATTTCTGGAATCAAAACTTTTCAATTAGTAAATTATTGAACAAAAATAATAATAACGAAATTAAATAATTTAATTTGAAAATTCATCAAGTGGGGACAGTGTCACGTGAACCCTATTAAGTGAAACTGTATGTGTTTAACATTAATTTTTATATGGAATGTGTACAATCTTTTAGTATAAATTAAAAGTTATTTTAAAAATGAATGCAAAAACGCAACAACATGTTAAGTAAATATGATCTCATTCTTGACGATTGAAGCAATACAAATTTAATTACTATCGATGACAATTTGTACGTAATTCATGCAATATTAGAAATGCCAATATTTTACTTCCATGTTTCAGAAAGTAAACAACTGTAACAATATGATTATGGATCATATCAGCTCAACATCAGAATTAAAGTTAATCTAAATCAGTTTTAAAGTAGCCCGGTCTTCATTTAAATTTTGTCTTTACAAAGTGTCGAATTTTTGGTCTAAATTGGTGCAATTTTATACAGCAAATGTTAAGCCTTAACAAACATCCTTTATGTGATAAGCGATATGGCGCGTCCAGAGAAACGTCTCACAAGCTCCAAAATTACTTAGAGCTATATTCAAAATCACAAAATCTTACTAACTCAACTAACGTGCGACTAGGAGCACATTATGAGTTTTGAATGAAAATTTTCTTAACCTTAAATTTAAGGAAAAATTTCCTCTGTGTGAATGTTTTGGTTCCAGCCCCGATTAGGATTTGGCAATTACTTTTTTCCGTTGCTAGTAAAATTATGGTTTTCAAAACTAGTGGTGCTGGGGGAAAACACGTGAAATGTTTCACTTTGAATCTATCTTCTATTCGGTATCTGTACATGAAACTTTTGTCTCATTATATGTGACGTTCCGCTAGGCAAGGCTCCACATTGTCGATCGTAGCTTAGGAGATATTCGCGGTTTTACAAACAGAGGTCACAATGATTTATATTAGGGTTTTTATTAGAAATTATACTTAAATCTTCGCTCTATCTTATGACATAATACTTATGTTCTGAAGATGAACGGAAGTTGGTATATCATATCTTTCAATTGTAAATATAATACGTGCGCTTATTGTTGTCAACAAATTAAATGCGTTTTTCTCGAAAAGTGGTTTTCAAAGTTTAAACTTCAAAAAAGCCCTGGCGAATCGTTTCTCAACCTGTAAGGTTTGTCCTAGGCTAAATATTGGATATACATACGGCTATATGCCCTTTGTGTTTAAAATAGCTTGTAGGCGTTTTCCCTGCGTAAATTTAAAAACCAACTGCAATAAAAATTATTAAAATAATACTGCATCTTTTGCAGTACATTTTTAATGTCCGAATACCCGGCTGACGCTCTGCTAGCATCCAGATAAAATTTTTGCGTTTCTAGAGTCACGTGTCAATATTAACTGACTTTGCTATTAAATTGGGACTCTGCTTTCAGCCAACTGGCTTTGTGTTTTCCGAGAATTGACGCCGCGCGGCGGTTCCGTATGGGAGAAGCCACGGAAGGAATGTGTTGCTTACTCATGGTTGAAAATTAGTAGCTTAGCGATAAAGCACTATACCCTAGCGGCCTAACTAGATAACTGCGTCACGTTGCGCCACATTGCGTCAGCTTCCTCTCAGTATACACACGGCCGCGAGGTTTACGTTCAGAGAACCTCCATATAAGTTGAAGGTCAGAACCAAAACCGTACTTAAATCGAAGTCCAAGTGTACACTTAGGATACTTTTATTTCGAGCTAGAAATTTTGTGTTTTGTTTGAGAAAATATTCATTAAGAAGAAAAACTTATGCTTATTCTTACAGAATCAAAACCGCAACCGTCAGATCGTAATGAGCAATGTACAGTGCCACCGTTAACTCCACGTCAAAATCCTAAAGTGGTATACGTGAATGGAGTACGTCATACTGGAAGGTGGGTGAATGGAGTGTTTTATCCATCCCAAATAACTGTTTTGAAAGGTAATCTGAAATCAAAAATACAATGTAGAACAATTATCAAACGGTTCTACCTAAAACGTTTAGTTATTTTACAAATTATAATGTGTTTCATGGGTTAAAACAGAGGTGGCCAGTATACGTGAAGCACGACTTTATTTCTCACTATACATAGACCGAATCCATTTAAATCAGGCAGGTTCTACACTTGAAGTCGCGAAATCTCTTGGGCCAAAATATGTTGTTTTTAGAGGAAATTGGTCGATACATAGTCCTGCGATTTGTGAGAAAAAAGGTTCACTAAGTTATGCGTATTTAAATCTTTTGCTTTGTCTTACAAAAAAAAACCCAATCGTTTTATTAAACGTATATAGCATCTTCCAAAATCCGCGAGAAAATGGAGAAAATATTTAAAATTAACAACATAGCGGCAGTTTTTCTCAAAGTGTTAATAGTCGATTTTCTCAAAAAACCTACACGTATTTTTTTAAATATTTGTTTGAATTTGTACTATCAAGAGATACGAAAAAATGTTAAGAAAATATTTTGCAAAGTTGAAAAACTTTTAACAAAAAGTTCTTTCACTTATTTATAATATCTTGCATCATTTCCGAGAAAAATGAAAAAATTGAACTCTCTTATAGAAAAAAAAATTTCCTTGACCACAAAAATATCTTGGGCCGCAAACAACTTAAAGAATATCTTTTTTATATAAGCACAAATTTTTAAAAACCATTTTTTGAAATAAAAAAGATAGAGGTTTTCCCCTTTCACAGAAATTGACCATATGTTTCTAAGTCCTTCAACTTTTTTTTCAAATTTTATATATATGAACAACTAAAACTTAAAAATGTCTTTATTCATTTTTTTAATCATTCTGTGATAGTTTAAAGCCTCTATGCAAATTTAAATTCACAGTAATGAGTGAAACTCGAAAAAAATTTGAGTCACAAATGATAAGTATGCCCTACTTTTAAAACTGTGCACAAAAATAAAATTTATAATACTGGTGATAACAGATTTGTACAGTTAAAAGAATTAACTGCTCTGCTACGTGTACATTTGACAAAACTGGGGGGGGGAGTCAAATTTTACACAAATCTAATACCTGCTCTAATGAGAATGCGAAAACAATTTTGTCATTGTACATTTTATCGAAACTTGTGTCGTTTTCACATCAATTTAATTTGTTCATTTTCAATGTTATTTTTCACGACTTGAAAAAAATAAAATAAAATGCTTTACATCTAAAAATGTTCTTTTTTTAAAAAAAATTCATCAGAATAAATTGTTCGAATTCCTGAGCACTACGAATAGCCGTTTATAGATTTTTCAAATTTGGAAAAAGGGTCTCAAAAATTTTTTAAATTCCTCAACTTTTTTAATTTTTATCCAAAGTAGCTGTTTAACGAACTCGATCTTTCTTTTTGCAGCCTTAAACTTTCTGCAAATCGCAATATAATCCGATTAGTCTTACAAAAGTTATGCGATATACAGACGACAACGACGACAACAACGACAACAGCGACGACAAGAACGACAGACAGACACCGACGTAAGAACAATTTTTTTCATCTT